>JAYJKW010000362.1:802500-918982 GCA_035084275.1 Hydrolagus colliei | reverse complement strand
TGTGCAGTCCTGTATCTCAGTGTTTGGAGCAATCGCCTTACAAGCCAGAGAACTGGGTTCAATTCCAGACAGGGAGCAGCAGCTCGGGCAGGTTTTCATCTCCACACGTCTAATAACAACCCCACATACAACACATAGTGACATAATACTGACATCATTGTTAGATAAGAAATAATAATTAATTAATTAATTAATTGGGAAACAAAAAGAAATACGAAACAATTGAAAATAATTTAAAAATTGATTAGAAAAATTAATTGGAAAAAATCTAAATTGGAAAAAAGCCAAATACCAAACAATTTAAGTTTAAAAAACAATCTAGTGACAGCCAGTGGGCGGGTCTCTCTCTCTCTCTCCTGTCAATCACTGATTACCAGGGAAACGGGGGGCGTCTCTCGCTCCCTTTCCTGTCAATGACTGGTTACCAGGGAAACGGGGGGCGTCTCTCTCTCTCCTGTCAATCACCGATTACCAGGGAAACGGGGTACGTCTCTCGCTCCCTTTCCTGTCAATGACTGGTTACCTGGGAAACGGAGGGCGTCTCTCTCCTGTCAATCACAGGTTACCATGGTAACGGGCGGGGCGTCTCTCGCTCCCTTTCCTGTCATTGATTGGTTACCTGGGAAACTGGGGGGCGTCTCTCTCTGTCCTGTCAATCACTGGTTACCAGGGAGACAATGTTGGGCGCAGGCATTCTGCGTCATCAACGTTCGTCAGCAGGTCACGTGGCGAATGTCCATGCTGGCGGCGGCAGAGACACAGAGAGAGCTGCCTGTGTACAGCCTGAGATACAGACGGTCAGGGGGAGAGAGAGAGAGAGAGAGAGAGGGTGAGGCTGTGTGTGTGTAGGAGGGCCTGGTGTGAGGGTGAGTGTGTGTGTCTCTGTGTGTGTGTCCCTGACCCTCCCCCTTGTCTCCCTGTAGGTGGTGAGTGTGGCTGCTGTGTGTGTGAGAGAGTGTGTGTGTGTGAGAGAGTGAGTGTGTCTCTGTGTGTGTGTGTGTGTGAGAGACTGTGTGTGTCTCTGTGTGTGTGTGTGTGTGAGAGAGTGAGTGTGTCTCTGTGTGTGTGTGTGTGTGTGAGAGACTGTGTGTGTCTCTGTGGGAGTGTGTATGTGTGAGAGTGAGAGTGAGTGTGTGTCTCTGTGTGTGTGTGTCTGTGTGTGTGTGTGTCTCTGTTTGTGTCTGTGTGTGTCTCTGTGTGTGTGTGTCTCTGTGTGTGTGTGTCGCTGTGCGTGTGTGTCTGTGTGTGTATTTATGTGTGTGTGTATCTCTCTGTGTGTCTGTGTGTGTGTATATATGTGTCTCTGTCTGTGTGTGTGTATATATGTGTCTCTGTCTGTGTGTGTGTGTATATATGTGTGTGTGTGTGTGTCTCCCTGTAGGTCCTGGTGTGAGGATGAGTGTGTCTGCGTGTGTCCCTCACACCCCTTTTGTCCCCCTGTAGGAGAGACTGGTGTGAGGGTGAGTGTGGCTGTGTGAGAGTGTGTCTGTGTGTGTGGCTATGTGTGTGTCCCTGACCCTCCTCGCCTGCCTGTAGGGGGTCCTGATGTGTGGGTCAGTGTGGCTGCTGTCTATGTGTGTGTGTGTGAATCATTGTCTCCCTGTAGGGGCTGCATTTGACCATATGTTTGGCTGGTAACACATCAGGTGTAAGTTTGAGCTGCTGATACAAGGCAGCAGAGAATGTCTGAGGAAACCCAAGCCAGCAACATGGAGTGTGTGATTACCCCAGGGAAAGGTAACCACTCAATGTATCTGTACCTTTGTTTGAGAAAAAGAGAATTAAGGTTATAATATTTAGGAAATGTACAGCACAAAAGGCGTTAAAACAGAAAGCTCAATGGTGGACGTGCAGAAAAGCATGTGAGACTAACAAAACTCGGAAAACAAGATAAAGTCACACCCACAATTAACACCTGCTTAGTCCATCTGTGTCAGCAGTCTCGAACCCAGAGCATTGACTAACAAAGGGGGTCAATGTACCGATAAGAGATGTGTGAAGTGAATGTGATTGAAAGGAGGTAAATCCTCCCACATGAAATGTAAAGGATAAATACAGATGTAACCTAAGTGACGGGGTCGTTAGCTTGGTGAAGCTTCGACCCTATCCCTGTACCAGACTGAGCGACTGGTTCAGAGATAGATAATAAATGTACTTGGAGTAACTAAACGTTTTGAGGTATATTTATTGTATATGTGTATGAATGAGTTTTAGGAGAAGGACCAATAAACAAAATATACCTAACAACCTTACTGTGTTTACTTATTGTTTATATGTTCATTCTAGCTTTATTGATAACTTGCCCATGCATTACTTGCATTTCGCCTACAATTATACAGTCAATTGACTTTATAGTATATTGTGCAAAGCGCTTCGACATGTCGATATGGTGTGAAAAGCGTTATATCAAAAGCAAGTATATTATTATTTGATATTTCACTTTTCAGGTCTTCTAGATGTCTCAAAACGCTTCACAGAATATACTGTAAAGAAAATTTACTGTATATTTGTGGACAAAACTCAGCAGCAAATCATGCCTAGCAGTGTCCCACAAACAGCAGTGCAATGAAATAATCAATTTTTTTTTTTTAGCAAACACTGGAAGCAAATATTCGAAGGAAGTAAGTAAACCTTTGCATGTGGCAGGACAGCTAGATAAGGCTGTTAAAAAAGCATACGGAATACTAGGCTTTATAAGTTGTGGCATTGAGTACAAAGGTTAGGAAACTTTAATTATCCTGTAGACAACATGGTTTAAGCTTCAGCTAGAGTGCTGTGTTTCGATTCTGGGCACCATACTTTAGGAAGGACTTTACGGACTTGGAAAGGGTGCAGAGGAAATCCACCGCGATGTTAGCAGGATTGAGGGACTTTAGTTATGAGAAAAGTCTAGAAAGTCTAGGATTATTCTCATTGGAGCAGAGTAGGTTATGAGTAGACCTGATAGAGGATTTTTTGATTCAGCGAGTTGTTCGAATCTGGAAAGAATTGCCTGAAAGGGTATTGGGGGCCGAATTGATAACAACACTAGGTGGGTAGTTATTTGGGGAGGACAGGTTTTGCGGGGTTATTGGGAGAAATCCGGGGAGTCGGATTGACATTGAATTGTTATTTTCAAAGAGCCAGCACAAGACTCAATGTGTCAATATGCCTCACTTCAGCTGTAAAATTCTACGATACTATACTTCTGTTATTGTAAGGCATAAGGAGTGAGGAAACTGACAGAAATTTAACCAGGTTTCTCGTTTATAATACGAGTGCTCTAACAGGAGAGCCACAGGATTTATTGGATATTGACTTAAGGAATTAATTGTACTGAACTGCATTTTTGTGCTTAATTTGTTTCTCATAATAATATTTTATAATAGTGATATTCCTTGCATTTGTTATAGCGCTTTTCAAATAATCTGGATGATTTACACTGCTTTGCAGAATATACCGAACAATGAATTGATGGTATATTTTAATGTCGAATCATGGCAGCCAACAACAACAACCAGTTTTTTTTTTTAAGTATTTTTGGTTTAGGAAATCTATCAACCGGGTTCATATTTACTGCTATGCAAACAGAGGCTTGTGGTGTGAGGAAATTGGCTAAGGATTTTTCACTCCTGGGAATCAAGCCCGGATTCTCTTGTGCAAGGCACTGTCCAATTTGATTAGGAGCAACTTTATTTACTTTCCACAAACTCTAACATCTCTCAGCCAAAAGCTGTTAGTGCTTTGTAGTCTCTGTGTACATCCTGTTTTACAATTCTGCTCTTTTTTTATATAAATGTACTCTATAGAGCCCACAATTGCAAATAGCTTGAGCTGCAAACGGAATCAATTGACGGGAGGAGAGGCTGGGAGCAACAGATACAATTTGAAAAAGAGGGAGACAAGAAATAACACTGAGGACAAGGATCTTCGTGACGAAGATAACCTATGTAAGTGATAAATCAATCAGAGTTTCTAAGTATAAAATGGTCCAGTACAGCAACTATGCCTTAGCATTGATGACGAGCTTTTAAGGTGAAGTTCCTCTGGTGTTTCAGGTAAGAATGCAACTGTTGGAACGAGAAGCAACTTATATAGTGTCCTCAAGACATCCTGGAGCACTTTGAAGGATTATATTGTGAATTGTTGCAGATTCCACAGCGATGACCCCACAAACAGCCATGAGGTGACAGACTAAATTTATCTTGGATATTGAAAGCCGGGACACTGCGGTGAAACCGAGAAAGATAAACTTGCCCACCAACCCCCCCCTTTGGAATCATTCCACCATAATGCTAATGTTTACCTGAACAAAATGGCTGGGGAACTGGGCTAAAAATTTCATCAGAAGTGCGGCAGCTCAGAAAATGGAACACATTCCCCACATTAATGTTAGTTTGTACCAGTGACCTGGCCAGGTATCCTCTTCACTAATTATTCACTCACCTCATGGCTGATTGTGAGAAGTTGCTGGTTGCAAAATACTGACACTGACAAAACCTGACCTGCATGAAGGGGGCGCTTTATAAATGCAATGCCACACTGACCCACATTTTACAGTGGGTAGAGCAAAGCATTGACTTGGGCAGGTTTTGTATAAATGCAAGAATAGATTGATCGCACACCAATTGCCAAACAATGCACTCGCATGTATGTCACTTATACAAATATTTCCTGGTTTCCATCAGCAGCAGAAAAGGGCATCTCTCAGACAGGATCTCCACAGGATCGCCAGCCATCGATCTCAGGAGAGAGACTTTATGATTGTTCCCAATGTGGGAAGAGCTGCACACATTCAGCAATCCTGCACCAGCGATCACATATAGGGGAGAAACAATATAAATGTGCTGAATGTGGTAAGCGATTCATGAGTTCAAAAAATCTCAAGGTTCACTATCAAACACACACAGGAGAGAGACCGTACAAATGTGCTGAATGTGGAAAGAGTTTCAAAACATCAGGTGCCATAAAAGTACACTATCGATCACACACAGGAGAGAGACCATACAAATGTGCTGAATGTGGAAAGAGTTTCCAAACAGCTGGGCATATGAAAATACACCATCGATCACATACAGGAGAGAGGCCATACGAATGTGCTGAATGTGGAAAGAGTTTCATAATATCATCCCATCTCCAGGTTCACTATCGATCACATACAGGAGAGAGGCCGTATAAATGTGCTGAATGTGGAAAGAGTTTCAAGACATCACGCGAAATAAAAGTACACTATCGATCACACACAGGAGAGAGACCGTACAAATGTGCTGAATGTGGAAAGAGTTTCAAAACATCAGGCGTGCTCCAGGAACACCATCGGTCACACACGGGAGAGAGACCATATAAATGTGCTGAATGTGGAAAGAGTTTCAAAACATCAGGAGAGCTGAAAAAACACCAGCGATCACACACGGGAGAGAGACCATATAAATGTGCTGAATGTGGAAAGTGTTTCAAGACATCAGGCCACATAAAAGTACACTATCGAACACACACAGGAGAGAAACCATATAAATGTGCTGAATGTGGAAAGTGTTTCCAGACATCAGGCAACATAAAAGTACACTATCGAACACACACAGGAGAGAGACCATACAAATGTGCTGAATGTGGAAAGAGTTTCAAAACATCAGGCGTGCTCCAGGAACACCATCGGTCACACACGGGAGAGAGACCATATAAATGTGCTGAATGTGGAAAGAGTTTCAAAACATCAGGAGAGCTGAAAAAACACCAGCGATCACACACGGGAGAGAGACCATATAAATGTGCTGAATGTGGAGTGAGATTCACAAGGAAACAGCACCTCCAAAGTCACCAGGAAATGCACACACGAGACATGGTATAAATGTGCGGATAGTGGGAAGCCTTTTGCAGGGGCTGGTCAGCAGAAAAATCACAAACGCTCGGAGACGCCGTTACTACTTTAGAGCTTTCCATTTCAAACAACATCAGATGCTGCTTTGAGAAGTGATTATGATAATAGTTTGATGGATATGATACAGTGATCCACTTGATCTAATACCATTGACTCGCAGTCTATGTCGTGAAAAATCTTCCTGACGTTAAATGCACCAACCAAATGTATTTGTGTGGTTTTTGTAATATTACCACAACTAATATTAAAGCCATTGACATGCAATACATTGCCATTTTCATTAGGTTCCTCATGTAAGGAATATGATGATAAAGCCTTTATCCCCAAATAGAGATGAATCTGAAGTGACTGTATAGAGGGATATACAGCAGGACAGATACATTATTTCGCAAACAATATGCTTAGAAATAGGCCAAGGCAGTTGGACAAGAGATTGACTGGTGTAATGAACGGAGGGAGCTTGATGACCTCAGTAGAGGGCTACCGATTTGACTGGCGATTTGACATGAAACTCGTAAGCATGTTGATGGTTTATAGCGTGTGTCGGCCACTCTACTCACACAAAACGCTTTACAATCTTGCCTAAGAAAAAGTTCTGCCTCATCATATCAGCCAATAAGCCAACCCTCTTCTACTCTCTTTTGCTGCGTGCAAATCAGCCATTGTAAGTATACAGTCAATTTGATTTACAGTGTATTCCGTGAAGTGCTTTCAGATGTCTAGAAGACATGAACAGCACTATATCCAATGCAAGGATTGTTGTTTATAATTCTCCCCAACCGTAACCAATGTTAAATATTCTATGTCTGCACTTTACTCATTCTCAGGTCTACACACTCCCCACCTATGTATCCTTCATCAAATGGCACATGACTTCAATAATACACAAATCTCTCTTCCATTAGTGCTTTCAGCCATTGCGAACTGACACTGATTAAATTCCTTTTTTGGTCCTTCTAGTTTCCCTCTAATCCGGTCGTTTACATAACGCACCTGAACCTTTTCTAACCATACTTCAGTTGACCTCTCCTTTCACCATCAATCAGCCACAAGCTCAGGCCAAATTATTTGCTCACAGACGGTACCGAGGGTAATGAGCATACGGTAAACATAATGTGATCACATCACAAAATACTACAGAAGCTGGAAATCGAAAGAATAACAGTAGTTGCTGGGAAAACTCAGCAGGTGAGGCAGCATCCATGGAGAAAGGAAAGTGCACGAACGTTGCAGGTCCATGACTCTTCGTCAGAACTGGGGAATGTTGGGAGGGAGAGGTTTTTAAGCACAAGTTAGAGAGGGGGAGGCAGGATAAGGAAGACAAAGGAGAGAATAAGACAAAGGTGATGCATGTCAATTGGTGATACCGGTGTGAAACAAAATGGGATGTGTTTAAACACAACTGGGGTGAAGAGAGTTATTGGTGAAGAGCAGACAAAACAGCGAGACAGGGGTTTGTGGAGTGATGATTATAATGGGGGAGTGGGAGCTCTAATGGTCTGAAGTGGCTGAAATCAATGCTGTGGACAGAGGGACAGATTGACAAGGTACCATTTCTCAAGCTTTCATTGTGGGTCACTGGAACAGTGTAGAGGAACATGGAGAGATCAGCCTCGAATGTGAGTGTGAGTTGAAATAGAGGGAGACTGGAAGATAGGGTTTGACCTTGTGCACAGAGACCAATGCGGCCATCAAAAAGGAGGGTTTGGAGTTGGGAATTGAAGAAGGAAAGATCAGCTATTCCCCCATCGTATCATTTTGCTCCATTTGCAGTTTCCATCAACCTGCCTCTTTGAAAGCACATCAACCCGTTGACTGTGCTTCTGGTCACCATTTCCCCATCCACCTTCCTTGTTTCCCCCCCAACCCCTCCCTCCCCTCCAGCTCGGGTGTTCAGCTGGCAGTGTTGAGCACTTTCAGTCCTGACGTAAAAAGGGTGTCATGTCTATGTTGCCGTGCTTTTGCAAGGGAAACACATTGCTTATATGGCCTGCGGACGTCACTTAAGTAGGGAATCCAGCCCTCGGCAGCCAAATCGTTAGAACCCCCCACTGATATAGGTTCAAGTTCCCTCTGCGCTTTACACCTCAGTCAATCTCTTGTCTTGCTACCTTGGCCTGTATCTGAGTGTATTGTTTGCTGAATAATATATCTGTCCTGATATATAAAATAAACTTCTATATGGTCGCCTCAATTAACCTCTACTTGGGGATGAAGGTTGTATCTTTATGTTCCTCACACGAGTTAATTAATGAAAATGCCAATGTATTCCATGTCGGTGGCTTTAACATTAGTTATGGTAACATTACTACAACAACAAAATTACATTTGTTTAGCAGATTTCATTTGGGTTGATGTCCAATACAGTAAACATTGACAGTGCCTTTCCAGTAAGATTAAAATCGTCATAAATACACAGATTAATATAGCCTCCCTCCCTTCAACTACTCTCCCTTCCACCCTTACCATCAACAGCACACAAATTAATATCCCTCTGCTCGCTACTCCACACACATTAATATCCCTGCCCCCACACCCAACAAAACCCTTTCCCTGAAATACACATTAATATCTCACACCTACACACTTCTTCCCAAGTATACATCCATCCCCTTCACCAGCACTAACCACCATCCCACCCTGACACACACAGTCCAATTCCACCGTTAGAAACAAAAAAATGTTGATTGATATTAAGCTGGTAAACTGTAAACTGGTTGGTAAGAAGCCAGTGCACACCCCATTCTGCTGGCAATCAACTGGGAGAGGTGTATTTTGACTTACTATTTATAATGAAGTGAGATGAGCTATCGTAATGGAATCACACCGAGTGTCAGTGGGACACACTGGCTCATACAACTCACTGAACCATTCTGTTATGTTGTCCAGCAGGTGCTAACCTGACGGATGCTCAACAGCCAGTTGTGTGCAAGGAACTGTGGGAGATTCCCCATCCCAAGTTGAGGATAGAAAAGTACAAACTGTCGTCGAAATGTCTTAACTGTGAGTCAATGGTGTTGGATCAAAGGGCTCTCTCTGCACTGTATGCATGAAACTATTACATACGGTATTATTGTATTTGCTCAAAGCAGCATTTTGTGGGTTTTGATCTCCACTTCTCCTGGAAAGTTTTCAAGTAGGAAAGGCATCTTTCACAGGATTTGCGATTTTTCTACTGATCAGACCAAAATATCTTCCCACAATCCGCACATTTATATAGACTTTCATGTGTGTATTCTCTGGTGACTTTGGAGGCAACGTTTCCCTCTGAAACTCTTTCCACATTCAACACATTCATATGGTCTCTCACCCGTGTGTGATCGATAGTGTACCTGGAGATGATCTAGTCTGATGAAACTCTTTCCACATTCATCACATTCATATGGTCTCTCTTCCGTATGTGATCGATAGTGTACCTGGAGTTTATCTGATCTTATGAAACTCTTTCCACATTCAGCACATGTATATGGTCTCTCTTGTGTGTGTAATCGATTGTGTACGTTCAGATGGCTTGATGTTTTGAAACTCTTTCCACATTCTGCACATTGATATGGTTGCTGTCCTGTGTGTGATCGATAGTGTACATTGAGACTGTGTGACCTTGTGAAACTCTTTCCACATTCAGCACATGTATATTGTTTCTCCCCTGTATGTGATCGCTGGTGTATGTTGAGGGCTCCTAAATCTGTGCAGCTCTTCCCACATTGGGAACAATCATATAGTCTCTCTCCTGAGATGGATGGCAGGTGATCCTGCGGAGATCCTGTTTGAGAAACACCCTTTTCCTCAACAGTACATGTGATGGATGAACAAAGATTTACCATACAAGCTGATTGTGTGTTTGATGTGTCTCCACGGAGCTCGAGTTGTTTTCTGCTGTGCTTCTGATGAAACTCAGCTTGTGTAAACACAGCGTTACACTGAGGTGAAGGGGGAGCCTCGGAATAATCCACTTCAGCTGCTGATGGGAAACAAGAAAGATTTATATACGTGACATGAGTGTGTTTAGGAATTGCCATTTGACTAGTTTTGAATTAGTCCTTGCGATTGTATAATACCAGATCAAGTCAATCCTACACTCTAATTACTGTCAAATAAGAACATAAGAGTTAGGAGCAGGAGTGGGCCATTCGAGCCTGCTCCGCCATTGAATAAGATCATGGCTGATTTTCTCACCTAACTTTGATTACCTGCCCTATCCCCATATCCCCTGATCCCTCTATTTTTCAAAAATCTATCAGTCTCAGCCTTGAAGATGTTGAAGGACTGAGCATCTACAGCCTTCTGGGGTAGTGAATTCCATACATTCGCTACCCTCTGAGTGAAGAAATGTTTCCTCAACTCTGTTCTAAAAGGCTGAACCTTAACTTTAAGACTGTGTCCCCTGGTTATAGATTCTCCTACGAGGGGAAACAGTCCCTCAGTGCCTACTTTATCTAGCCCTTTAAGAATCTTATATGTTTCAATAAGATCCCCCCTAATTCTTCCGTACTCCAGAGAATACAGCCCTAGTTTATTCAACCTATCCTCATAGGTCAGTCCCCTCATCCCAGGAACTAACCTAGTGAATCTACGCTGCACCCCTTCTAAGGCACGTATGTCCTTTTTTAAATAAGGAGACCAAAACTGCACACAATACTCTAGGTGCGGTCTCACTAGAGCCCTATGCAGTTGCAGCAAAACTTCCCAACTCTTATACTCTAAATTTTTGAAACGAATGCTAGCATGCCATTCTCCTTCTTAGTTGCTTGCTGCACCTGCACACTAACTTTTTGGGACAATAATAGATTACATTTATATATCACCATTTATGCAGGTCAGTATGTGTCAGGGTCAGTCGCAAGCTTCTCACAAACAGCCATCGGGTGACTGAATGATTAATGAAGTGAATGCCTGGCGAGGACACTGGTAGAAATGTATATTAATGTGGGGAATGTTTCGCATAGTCTGAGTTGCTGCGCTTCTGGTGAAATGTTCAACCAAGTTCCCCGGCCATATCTGTTCAGTTGGAACTTAAAATATACCATGGAATGATTCCAAAAGAAAGGCGAGTTTCTCTCTCTCCCACAGTGTCCTGGCTGTCAGTAACCAAGGTAAACTTGGTCTATTATCTAATGGCTGTTTGGGGGTCATCCCGGTAGAATCTAGAACGTCCTCCCAACATGATCACTGCTGTACAGTTTTATTTTTTGTTGTTTTTACTACTCTTCATAGTAACTTCCTGCAAAGTGCTTCAGGATGTCTTGATGACATGATAAGGTGCTATCCATTACAACAGTTGCTCCTTTATCATTTTTCAGAAGAGGCCCAGAGGAACTTCACCTTAAAAGCTTGAGGTCTGTGTCAAGGCATCTGTGCATGCCTCGCCCCTCCCCGCACCCTCCACAGTAACTTGGCATCTGTCTTAATAATGCAATCTACACCCTGGAGGCGATGATATAGCCAAACTGCTCCAGGCTATTACACCAATCTTTTAAAATGTACATTTTGAGCAATCAAATGCACAGCTAATAAAAGCAACAAATATTTAACTGCAAAGTCACCTCCTGGATGGGGTGAAAATCAGCATGTGAAACTGCAATCTTATCAACAATAAGAAAAACCAAACACTTGTGTTTAATACTAAGATAATCCAGTCAAGATTCTCAAACTCCGATAGATAATGTTTCCGTTTGATCTGCAGAAACCCATGTATCATAACCGTGCTTTACAGTGGTCAGACCAGAGCAGGCGCTCAGCGCCAACCTAGTGCAGAGTCATGGCTGGGGGGTGGGTGGCACTGGGTAGGAGCTCCTCACAGAGGTGGCCATTTTGAAACTTCTCACCTGAACCAACCAATGGTCAAAATCCCCTGTGCGATGCTCTCTTTCCAGCACCATTTTTCAAACTCACCAAATAAAGCTTTACTCAGGATTTTTCGCATGAATATCTCCTGACTCTTCTGTCTGTCTATCTCTAATTCCTATACACTCTCTTAAATGACACCATGATTGTCTTTCCAATCAAGAGCCATGTTCCCGTCTCCGGACTTTAACTCCCTACACTGCTCTCCTCAGCAATTGCCAGTAGGTGGGCTGATTAACCCCGTTAACTCTCTGATCGTCTATTCCTTGGCTGAAGAAGCACATTCACACAGACATTTAGTTGTCTTGTGCTTCAGAACTACAGAGAGGTGCAAAATATAGGAAGGTGACAAAGTCCCGTGAAGCTATTCCAGAAGAGAAGGAAAGCGAGTCATATCAATATTATTCTTCATATTAGGTAAAGCAACCTTTATGTTGAGATGTCTCAGAGTATTTTACAGGATTTGAATGACTGATTTTATTTGAGGGATTCATGGCCAGGACATGGGGAGAATCCCCCTTTTTTTCCAATAGTGGCAATAGATGTGTTAGTGACACTTTGAACGTGGCAGGACAGGTAGATAAAGCCATTAAGAAGGCATATGGAATACGAGGCTATATAAATAGGGGTATAGAGTACAAATGGAGCTCCTGTGGCTCAGTGGTTAGAGCACTTGTCTTGCAAGCTGGGGAGACCAAGCTGGGGAGACCAAGCTGGGGAGACCTGTGTTAGAATCTAGGCAGGTCAGGGCGAAACCTTGGGCAAGTTTCCTTACTCCATACGCCTAATAATAATAATCCCTCCAAAAAACCACAATAATAAAATTGGTCATTTGAATCCATGACTGTTTGTGGGACACTGCTGTGCGCAATTGGCTGCCGCCCACAAATATATACAGTCAATTCACTTTACAGTATATTCTGTGAAGCGCTTTGAGACGTTGATAAGATGTGGAAAGCGCTGTACCAAATGCAAGGATTATTATTATATTATATTATATAAATGTCAGGATGTGCTGATTACCATCTATAAAACTGCGGTTAGGCCTCAGACGGAGTAATGTGTACAATGTTGGTCACCACACTACAGAAAGAATGTTAAGGCATTGGAAAGGTTGCAAAGAAGGTTGAATATAATGGTACCAGGATTGAGTGACTTCAGTTATGGGGAAAGGCTAGATAGGCTAGGTTTATTCTCTTTAGAACAGAGAAGCTTGAGAGGCGACCTAATAAAGGTTTATAAAATCATGAGTGTATTCGACAGGGTGAATAGGGAAAGACTGTCTCCACTGTTGGGCGAATCTGTGACTCGTGGTCACAGATTTAAAATAGTTTAAAAATGAAGCAGAGGGGAGGTGAGCAGAAATGTTCTCACTCGGCGGGTTGTTGGAATCTGGAATGCATTGCCTGAAAAGGTGGTGGAGGCCGATTGCATATCAGCTTTTGAAAGAGAATTAGATCTTTGTTGAGGGAGAACAGATCTGTTAGGTAATGGTGAGAGCTGAGCAGTAGGATTGAGTTGCTCTGTTAAAAGAGCAGGCACAGACTAGATGGGCCGAATGGCCTCCTTTTGTGCCTTAAAATTCTATGATATTATGATTTGGTTGCTGTGACTGAACAGAGCTGCCATCCCCTATGTCCGTACCGGACACTATTGAAGTCAGGACATCGGGGATAGACAATGTCAGCCAATTGTCCTGTAATCACATTGTCCACAAAGTGGGGTGAGAGGGGGCAGGGTCTTGAATTCACCACATCCTGACTTGGGAGGTCAAAGTGCTATGATAACATCTGCCCAATTCTACACTGGACCATTTTATGGTTAGAAATTCTGATTGATTTATCACTTACATAGGTAATCATCGTCACGAAGATAATTTTCCTCAGTGTCATTACTTCTCTCTCTCTTTCTCAAATTGTACCTGCTGCTCCTGGCCTCTGCTCCAGTTAATTGATTCTGTTTGGAGCTCAAATCCTTTCCAGGCTTGAGGCCTATGGAGTAAATCGATAGCAAGAACAGAATTGGAAAACGTGATGTACACAGAGAACTGAAAGCACTAACAGCTTTAGGCTGAGAGACTTTAGAGCTTTTCAGACAGTAAACAAAATTGATCCTAATCAAATTGTTTAGCGCCTTGCACAAGAGAATCCGGGCTTGATTCCCAGGTGGGGAAAAACATTAGACATGTTTCCTCACTCCACAGGCCTCTGTTTGCAGAGCAGTAAATATGAACCTGGTTGATAGATTTCCAAAGCCAATAAAACTTTTTAAAAAAAAATGTTTTTTGTTCTTGGTTGCCATGATTCGACAGTAAAATATACAGTCAATTCACCGTTCCTTATATTCTGCAAAGCAGTTTTAATCATCCAGATTATTTGAAAAGCGCTATACCAAATGCAAGGAATATTGTTGTTATAAAATATTATTATTAATATTATGAGTAACAAATTAAGCACAACATCTATAGTACAATCCAAATTAATTCCATCAGTTAATATATCCAATAAATCCTGTGTTTCTGCTGTTAGAGCACTCGCATTATATATGAGAACCTGGTTAGTTTTCTATCAGTTTCCTCGCTAACAATGTTAGAGGAAAAACAGTTAGTTTATGTTATGTTTTAAACTTATTAATTAGTTTCACGTGAGCAAAAACAAGGACATTGTTTTTCTCTTATAAGATAACAAGGAACGCTTTACTTATTCCATCTTGCAAAGAGATAATTGAAATTAGGTTAGCTAGCTCTTATTGTTCCAAGAATTGTCCTTGTCTCGTCTGATAAAACCGCAGCCTTGGTTGCGACAGACAAGATAAGTAAGAATAAATGTGCTAAACCATAAGCAATGCAGGTGGCAAAAGCTGTTTGTACCAGTAATTTTCTGTTGAGATGTGTACGTGGTTGCATTGTAATTGGCTTAAGAAAGGGACCACCCCATTCTTGAGTAATTCCTCTTTTTCTGTATAAAAGATGTGAAAACGCTGGACACGAGGTCCTTTGTCTGCCTGAGAGACAACTGACCCTATGGGCATATGAGACTAATTGATGACTTATATGCATGTAGTTGAATAAATCGTTTTTGCTAAACCTACCTACCTCTTGTTTTTGACTGTATTGACTGACTATTTTCTAGTCACAGATTGTCTAAATTCTGAACCTAACAACAATAATAGAATTATAGTATCATAGATTATTACAGCTAAAGTGAGGCATATTGCCACATCGAGTCTGAGCCGGCTCTTTGAAAATAACTATTCAACGTCAATCTGACTCCCCGCATTCCTCCCCATAAGTCCGCAAAACCTGTTCTCCCCAAGTAACTACCCACCTCGTGTTGTTATCAAATCGGCATCCAACACCATTTCAGGCAATTTATTCCAGATTAGAGCAACTTGCTGCATTAAAAAATCCTCTATCAGATCTCCTCGTAACCTGTTCTGTTCCCAAGAGAATAATCCTAGACTTTCTAGACTTTTCTCATAACTAAAGTCCCTCAATCCTGCTAATATCCCAGAGAATTTCCTCTGCACCCCTTCCAAGGCCTTAATATCCATCCTAAAGTATGGTGCCCAAATCAAAACACAGTACTCTAGTTGAGGCCTAAACCATGTTTTATGCAGGTTAATTAAAGCTTCCTGACCATTGTACGCAATGCCACTATTTATAAAGCCTAGTATCTTGTATGCTTTCTGAACAGCCTTATCATAGATTCATAGAATTTTATGGCACAAAAGGAAGCCATTCGGCTCATCTAGTCTGTGCCGGCTCTTTTAAAAGAGCAACTAAATCCCACTGCAACGCACTCTCCCCATAACCTAGCAGACCTGTTCTCCATAAATAAAGATCTAATTCTCTTTGAAAATATGTTATCTAGCTGTCCTGCCACATACAAAGGTCTACTTACTTCCTTTGAAGACATACTTACAATAATTGTCATATAAAAAACAATAATAAATTGATTATTTCATTCAACTACTGTTTATGGGACACTGCTAGGCATGATTTGCTGATGAATTTTGTCCACAAACATACAACAAACGTTCGAACGTTTAGTGAACATTCGAATGCGAGCTGGGGGCTGTGTGGCTGAGAAACGGGGATGAGTATAAAGCTCTGACCTCCCCTCCCACCCGCCTGCCCCTGAGAGAGAGAGAGAGACCCGGGAAGCTGGGAGTTTACCTGGACTATGAGGGGGGACAGGTGATATTTTACAACGCTGACAACATGTCTCATCTCCACACTTTCACCCAAACCTTCACTGAGAAACTCTATCCTTACTTCAGTCCCTGTCCCAATGCCGGCGGGAAAAGCTCTGAGCCGCTGAGAATCTGCCGGGAGACAGTTTAATGTGGAGGGGAATCCTGAGCCGGGAAACTGTGTTAGACTGTGATTCCCACCAGGCTGGGGGGGGGGGGGGGGGGGGGGGGGGGGGAGGCTGGGCTTTTCCTCCAGGTTTGAGCTGAGAGTTTGTGACGGGAAGTGAATACACAATAATAAGAATAAAACATTTGATTTAGCGACTGTTAGACAAATAATCAAATCATATATATTGTTATACATTATAATTATGTATATAATCCGATGAATATAAATTAACAAACAAACAGAAACACAAGTACATTGATAGAGCCTTTCATGTCTGGATTATAATAATAATAAAATTTGATAATATGGTTTACGTCTAAATCTCTCCCTGACCTTGGCTCCTCTTTACTTGTCTGTCTTTCTTTCTCTCTGTCTGTCCCTCTGTCTTTCTCACTGTGTGTCTGTCTGTCTGTCTATCTGTCCGCTTGTCTGCCTGTATGTCTGTCTGTCTGTATTACGAATAAAAACAAAGCGTTTGATTTGGCGACTGTCAGTGTCTCAGGTGATCAAACCCTCTGTGTATAAACAGACAAACTCTGTGTAGATTAATCGCAATAATGAGAATGGCGAAGTCTGCGTTTGGTTTGGCCGCGTTTTGTGGGCGACACAAACACTGTGTAGACGAAGCTACAGTGACCAACTCACAGGAACAACAGTCCATTTACAGATCGCCTCTCACGTCAGACTCACTGTAACACTGAAGATCACAGTTGATAATAAAGCTGACATGGCCCTGAGTCGCTCCCTGACTTTGGCGTCTGTCCGTCCTTCCCTCCGTCTGTCTGTCTGAGCGCGAGGCTAACGGTTATTATTTTGAACTGGGCGAGAGACTCACGTGTTTTCCCCGCTCGACGCCTGCGCAGTGACGCCTGTGTCTGCCGGATAACGTGGCTGATGGGTTTTGTTCCTTTAAAAGAAAACGGCGCCGGCGCAGTACCGACCCCCGGGCGCGCGGCTGACTGGCTTTTAACTGAGCGCCTGCGCAGTGCCGTCTGTCTCGCTGTGTGGGCGCGAGGCTGACGGTTAGGAGTATGAACTCGGTGCCCGCGCAGTGACTGTGTCTGTCTGTCCCACTGAACTGCACAGAGAACTGCAAACAAACTGTCACTACCGACTGTCAGAGGTCCTCACACCCCACTCACACTTACCCTCCCTCACACACTCGTACAGCCCTCACACTCACACCCTCTCACACTCACACCCCCTCACACTCACACCCCCTCACACTCACACCCCTTCACACTCACACCCCCTCACACTCACACCCCCTCACACTCACACCCCCTCACACTCACACCCCCTCACACTCACAACCCCTCACACTCACAACCCCTCACAATTACACCCCCTCACACCCCCTCACAATTACACCCCCTCACACTCACACCCCCTCTCAGCTCACACTCCATCACATGGGTCAGTGTGACAGAGGGTGTGAGAATATGTGTGACTGGAGCCTATCAATGAGAGTGTGTGTGTGAGACAGTGCCAGGTGAGTGTGTGTGAGTGGCCGGGTGAGCGAGTGTCAGTGTGTGTGTGAGGGGAGCCTGGGAGTGTTGGCGGGGAGGTGGCCGCGTGCGATTGGCAGCCGCGACCACCCGAGTTAACGCGCAGTCACCACACTGTGCAGGACATCCAGTGAAGCGCCTGCTGACGCCTCCTCCCAACGTGGAAGGCGTTCAAACCGACTGCCACCGCTGTTCTCAAACAGAAGTCGCCGGGGTCAACTCAGCAGGTCAGGCAGCATCCATGGAGAAAGGAAAGTGAGCCAACGTTCCGGGTCTGCAGCCCTTCGTCAGAAATGTGGCTGGTTTGGAGAGACACACACAGGCGTGGGTTGAAATGACCAATTTTATTATTGTGTTTTTTTTTGGAGGGATTATTATTGGAAGCTTGAGTGTGTCTGTGTGTGTGTCTATGTCTGTATGTGTGAGTGTGTGTGTGTCTATGTCTGTATGCGTGACTGTGTGTGTGTCTATGTCTGTATGTGTGAGTGTGTGTGTGTCTATGTCTGTATGTGTGAGTGTGTGTGTGTCTATGTCTGTATGTGTGAGTGTGTGTGTGTCTATGTCTGTATGTGTGAGTGTGTGTGTGTCTATGTCTGTATGTGTGAGTGTGTGTGTGTGTCTATGTCTGTATGTGTGTGTGTGTCTATGTCTGTATGTGTGAGTGTGTGTGTGTCTATGTCTGTATATGTGAGTGTGTGTGGGTCTCTGTGTGCACGCGGAGTAAGGAAATTTGCCTAAGGTTTCACTACACATACTGTCTCTGTCTCTCTCTCTCTCTCGCCCAACACACTGCTCTCTCACGGTCTAGTTCTCTCTCTCTCTGGCTCTCCAGCCTCCCTGTTTCTTACACACTCTTTCACGCTCTGACTCTCACACATGTTCTCTTCATCTCTCGCCCACTCTTTCCCACCCATTCTCTCTCCCCCTCTCTCTCTCCCTCACACAACCTGTCTCTCTCCTATCTCCACTTGCAAATCGCCCGACATGTTATACAGAAACAATAACAGCGAGAGAGAGAGAGAGAGAGAAGCAGTCGGCAGTCAGCCAACATTTTTAGTTTAGTTCCTGGGACAGGAAACCACAGAGATTGAGGGACTTCAGCGATGAGGAGAGGCTAGATAGGCTAGGGTTATTCTCTCTGGAGCAGAGAAGATTGAGGGGAGACCTAATAGAGGTTTATAAGATCATGAGGGGTTTCGACCGACAGGGCAAATAGAGAAAAACTATTTCCACTCGTGGGCGAATCTGTGACTCGTCGTCACAGATTTAAAATAGTTTCAAGGCGAAGTAGAGGGGAGCTGAGGAGACATGTTTTCACTCAGCGAGTTGTTGGAATCTGGAATGCATTGCCTGAAAAGGTGGTGGAGGCTGATTCGATAACAACTTTTAAAAGGGAATTAGATCTTTATTTAGGGCGAACAGGTCTATTAGGCTATGGGGAGCAGGAAGGGCAGTGGGATTGAATCGCTCTTTTCAAAGAGCCGGCACAGACTAGATGGGCCGAATGGCCTCCTTTTGTGTCGTAAAATTCTATGAATCCATAATATATCCTACAGCGATTTCTTTATTGCGAATTGTTGGCTGAAGCATAAAGATATAACCAAACCCTACAGCGACAGTCATTTCGTTCACATTCCACCTTCTTATTTCTTGCAACCGTATATGCCAGCGAACAACGTATACTGTGTGACAATAATTCCTAAAACAAAACCTAACGTTCAGATTCTCTCTCTGTCTCTCTCTCTCTGTCTCTCTATCTGTCTGTCTCTCTCTGTTTGTCTCTCTCTGTGTGTCTGTCTGTCTGTCTGTCTGTCTCTCTCTCTCTCTGTCTCCCAGTCTCTCTCTCTCTCTCACTCTCTCTGTCTGTATCTCTATATCTCTCTCAGTCTCTCTCTCTCTCTCTCCCAGTCTCTCTCTTTCACTCCCTCTCTCTCTCTGTTTGTCTCTCTCTCTGTCACTCTCAGTCTCACCATCTCTCTCTCACACTCTCTGTCTCCCTCCCTCTCACTCCCTCTCTCAGTCCCTCTCTGTCTCAATTTCTTTCAGTCTCTCTCTCTGTCTCTCTCTCTGTCTCTATCTGTCTGTCACTCTCTCTGTCTGTCTCTCTCTCTGTCTGTCTCTCTCTCTGTCTGTATCTCTATATCTCTCTCTGTCACTCTCTCTCAGTCTCTCTCTCTCTCTCTCTCTCTGTCTCTCTCTGCCTGTCTCTTGCTCTCTCTCTCAGTCTCTCTCTCTGTCTTTCTCTCTCTCTCTCTCTCTCGATCTCTCCCTATCTGTCTCTCACTCTCTCTCTCAGTCTCTCTCTGTCTCTCTCTCACTCCCCCTCTCTCATTCTCTCTCACTCTGTCTCTCTCTCTCAGCCTTTCTCTCTCTCTGTCAGTCTCTCTCTCTCTCTGTTTCTCTCTCTGTCTCTCTCTCACTCTCTCTCTCCGTCTCTCTGTCTCAGTCTCTCTCTCTGTCTCTCTCTCTCTCTCTCTCTCTCACTACCCCTCTCTCATTCTCTCTCAATTTCTCTGTCTCTCTCTCTCTCTCTGTCTGTATCTCTATCTCTCTCTCAGTCTCTCTCTCGCACTCCCTCCCTCCCTCTCTCTCTCTTTCTGTCTCTCTCCCTCTCTCTCTGTCTGTCTCTCTGTCTCAGTCTCTCTCTCTCTCATCCCCCCCCCCCCCCCCCCCGCTCTCTCTCTCTCTGACTCTCTCTCTATTTCTCTCTCTGAGTCTCTCTCTGTCCCCCTCTCATCTCTCTGTGTCTCTCTCAGTCTCTCTCTCGCTCTCTCTGTCTCTCTATCTGTCTCTCTCTCTCTGTCTGTCTCTCTCTGTCTCTGTCTCCCAGTCTCTCTCTGTCTCTCTCTCATTCTCTCTCTCTGTCTCCCTGTCTCTCAGACTCTCTCTGTCTCTCTCGATCTCTCCCTGTCTCTCTCTCTCTCTCTCTCCTTCTCTCTCCGTCTCTCTCTCTCTCTGTCTCTCAGTCTCTCTCTCTATTTCTCTCTCTGAGTCTCTGTCTCTCTCTCTCTCACTCCCCCTCTCTCATTCGCTCTCTCTCAGTCTCTCTCTCTCTCTCTCTCAGCCTTTCTCTCTCTCTCTCAGTCTCTCTCTCAGTCTCTCTCTCGCACTCCTCCTCTGATTCTCTCTCTCTCAGTTCTCTCTGTCTCTCTCTCTCTCTCTCTCACTCACAGACTCTCTCACTCTCACTCTGTCTCTCTCTCACTCCCCCTCTCTCATTCTCTCTCACTCTGTCTCTCTCTCTCAGCCTTTCTCTCTCTCTGTCAGTCTCTCTCTCTCTCTCTGTCTCTCTCTCTGTCTGTATCTCTATCTCTCTCTGTCTGTATCTCTATCTCTCTCTCAATCTCTCTCTCGCACTCTCTCCCTCTCTCTCTGTCCGTCTCTCTGTCTCAGTCTTTCTCTCTCTCATCCCCTCCCACCCCCCCCCCTCTCTCTCTGTCTCTCTCGATCTCTCCCTGTCACTCTCTCTCTCTCTCTCTCCGTCTCTCTCTCTCTCTGTCTCTCAGTCTCTCTCTCTATTTCTCTCTCTGAGTCTCTCTCTCTCTCTCTCTCTCTCACTCCCCCTCTCTCATTCGCTCTCTCTCAGTCTCTCTCTCTCTCTCTCTCAGCCTTTCTCTCTCTCTCTCAGTCTCTCTCTCAGTCTCTCTCTCGCACTCCCCCTCTTCTTCTCTCTCTCTCAGTTCTCTCTGTCTCTCTCTCTCTCTCACTCACAGACTCTCTCACTCTCTCTCTCAGTCTCTCTCTGTCTCTCTCTCACTCCCCCTCTCTCATTCTCTCTCACTCTGTCTCCCTCTCTCAGCCTTTCTCTCTCTCTGTCAGTCTCTCTCTCTCTCTCTCTCTCTGTCTCTCTCGCAGTCTGTCTCTCTGTCTCTCTCTCTCTCTCTGTCTCTCTCTCTCTCTGTCTCTCTCATTCTCTCTCTCTCCCTCAGTCTCTCTCTCTCTCAGTCTCTCTCACACTCTCTCTATCTCCCTCCCTCTCTCAGTCTCTCTCTGTCTCAGTCTCTCTGTCTCTCCGTCTCTCTCTCATTCTCTCTCCCACACTCTCTCTCTCAGTTTCTCTCTCTCTCTCTCTCTCTCTCTCAGTCTCACCCCCCACACCCCTCTCTCTCTTTCTCTCCCTCAGTCTCTCTCACACTCTCTGTCACTCCCTCTCTAAGTCCCTCTCTGTCTCAGTCTCGTTCTGTCTCTCTCTCTCTCTCTCTCAGTCTCTCATTCTCTCTTTTTCTCCATCTGTCTCTCTTTCTCTCTCTCTCTGTCTCTCAGTCTCTCTCTCAATTTCTCTCTCTGAGTCTCTGTCTCTGTCCCTCCCTCTCTCTCTCTCTACACGTCTCTCTCTACACGTCTCTCTCCCTCAGTCTGTCATTCTCTCTTTTTCTCTCTTTTTCTCTCTCTCACTCTCTCTCTGTCTCTCTCTCTCATTCTCTCTCTCACACTCTCTCTATCTCCCTCCCTCTCTCAGTCTCTCTCAGTCTCTCTCTCTGTCTCTGTCTCTCTCTGTCTCTCAGTCTCTCTCTCTCTCTGTCTCTCAGTCTCTCTCTCTCACACACACACTCTCTCTATCTCTCTCTCTCTCTCTCACACTCTCTCTATCTCCCTCTCTCTCCTTCCCTCTCTCAGTCTCTCTCTCTCTCAGTCTCTCTCTCTCTCGGTCTTTCTCTCTCTCACTCCCTCTCCCTCTCTCCCTCAGTCTCTCACACTCTCTTTCACTCCCTTTCTCAGTCCCTCTCTGTCTCAGTCTCGTTCAGTTTCTCTCTCTCTCTCTCTCTCTCCATCTGTCTGTCTCTCTCTCTGTTTATCTCTCTCTGTGTCTCTCTCTCTCTCTCTCTCTCTGTCTCCCAGTCTCTCTCTCTCTCTCTCTCTCTCACTCTCTCTGTCTGTATCTCTGTATCTCTCTCTGTCTCTCTCTTTCCCTCAGTCTCTCTCTCTCTCATTCTCTCTCTCTGTCTCCCTGTCTCTCAGACTCTCTCAGTCTCTCTCTCTCTCTCTCGATCTCTCCCTGTCTGTCTCTCTCCCTTTCTCTCTCTCAATCTCTCTCTCTCTCAGTCTCTCTCTCTCTCACTCCCCCTCTCTCATTCGCTCTCTATATCTCAGTCTCTCTCTCGCCGTCGTGTCTCTCTCTCTCTCTCTTATTCTCTCTCTCTGTCTCTCTCTGTCTCTCTCTCGCTCTCCCTCCCTCTCTGTCTCTCTCTGTCTCCGTCGTTCACTCTCTCTCAGTCTGTCTCTCTCACCCCCCCCCCCCTCTCTCTCTGTCTCTCTCTCTCAGTCTCTCCCTCATTCCCCCCCTCTCTCTCTCTCTGTCCGTCACTCTGTTTGTCTGTCTCTCTCTCTCTCTCTCAGTTATTCTCTCTCTCTCTCTCTCACTCACCCTCTCTCTCAATCTCTCAGTGTCTCTCTCTCTCTCCGTCGCGTCTCTCTCTCTCTCTCTCCCTCAGTCTCTCTGTCTCAGTTTCTCTCTCAGTCTCTCTCTCTCTCTCTCTCGTTCTCCCTCCCGCTCTGTCTCTCTCTGTCTCCGTCGTTCTCTCTCTCTCAGTCTCTGTCTCTCACCCCCCCTCTCTATCTCAGTCTCTCTCTCTCTTTGTCCGTCTCTCTGTTTCTCTGTCTCTCTCTCTGTTTCAGTTCTCTCTCTCTCAGTCTCTCTCTCAGTCTCTCTCTATCTCAATCTGTCTCTCTCTCTCTGAGTTTCTCTCTCTCTGTCCATCTCTCGGTCTCTCTCTCTCTCTCTCACTCACTCCCTCTCTCAGTCTCTCTCTCAATCTCAGTCTCTCTCTCTCTCTCTCTGTTGCGTCTCTCTCTCACTCTCAGTCTCTCAGTCCCTCTCTGTCTCCGTCGTGTCTCTCTCTCTCAGTCTCTTTCTCAGTCTCTCTCTCATTCTCTGTCTCTCTGTCTGTCTCTCTCTGTGTGTCTCACTCTGTCTCTCTGTGTGTGTGTCTCTCTCTCTGACTCTCTCTCTGTCTCTGTGTGTGTGTCTCTCTCTCTCTGTGTGTGTGTGTCTCTCTCTCTGTGTCTCTGTGTGTGTGTGTGTGTCTCTCTCTCTCTGTCTCTGTGTGTGTGTCTCTCGCGCTGACTCTCTCTCTGTCTCTGTGTGTCTCTCTCTCTCTCTCTGTGTCTCTGTGTGTGTGTCTCTGTCTCTCTGTGTGTGTGTGTCTCTCTCTCTCTCTCTGTGTCTCTGTGTTTGTGTCTCTGTCTCTCTGTCTCTCTCTCTCTCTGTTTCTGTGTGTGTGCGTGTGTCTCTCTCTCTCTCTGTGTCTCTCTGTGTGTGTGTGCCTGAGTCTCTCTCTCTGTCTCTCTCTGTGTGTGTGCGTGTGTCTCTCTCTGTGCCTCTGTGTGTCTCTGTGTGTCTCTCGCTCACCAGCTGTGTGTGTGTGAGTCTCTCTGTGACCCTCTGTATGACCCTCTGTGTCTCTGACCCCCCCAGAGGTCCTCACCCTCCTCCTCTCTGACCCCCTGTGTGTGTGTGTCTCTCTCTGTGTCTGTGTGTGTGTGTGTCTCTGTGTGTGTGTGTGTGTGTCTCTGACCCCCATCTCCACTGGCTCACCATCCTCCAGAGGATCGAGTTTAAGATCCTCGTCCTCACCTACAAGGCCTTATACGGCATTGCCCCGCCCTATTTAACCGATCCACCCGGACCCTCCATTCAGCAGGACTTGGCCTGCTCCAAGCCCCCCGCCTGAACCGCCCCACCATCGGAGGCCGGGCCTTCAGTTTCTCCGCTCCCACCCTATGGAATGCCATCCCTCAATCCCTCCGTCTCGTTTCTTCCCTTTCCTCTTTCAAGGCCGGTTTGAAGACTTTCCTCTTCGACCGTGCCTTTTGTTCCCCACCCCCCCGAACTCTTTTACCTCCCCTTCGTGTTTCACCCCTTCCCAAACACTCCCCTCCCAGCTCGGGTCACACGCCTCCTGTGCAGCGCCTTGGGACGTCCTCCCGATGTGAAAGGCGATCTATAAATGTCAATTGTTGTTGTTGTTGTGGTTGTTGTTTGATTATTGGAATAGTGCTTCTATACATTCGAAATACAAGATACACTTTGCGCACAGTAAAGTGTAAGATTCATCCATAAAGTGAGTGATCAATTGTGCCTGTGGGACTGTTGGCCAGGAAAGTTACAGAATCTCCCTGCACTATTTGAAATGGGAGCTGGGATATTGTGGTTTCCGTATGTACAGACAGCCTGAACCTCAGTTGCACAACTACTTCGTAAACGCAATGCATCACACAGACACACAGTCACTCACACACATACAGACACTCACACACACTCACAGTGAGAGAGAGGGAGAGACAGACAGAGATAGAGACATTTAGAGATTTACTCCTTTGCGGCTGATCAGCATTTCACAGCCAGGTGTATACAATGTAAGGCAGTATATGGGAATTGTATGGCAGTATATCCTTTGTGGAAAGCGTTATCGCCTTTAACGGGTTAAACTACAGCAGTGACCTCAGCGCCCTGTACACACTGTGGTCACAAAGGCCTTTGTCCCTCCCAAGCTGTGCCCAATGCTGTAGGTAATGGGTTCAATGCTGGTGAGTGGCCCCTGTGTAGACAATGTACACACACACTCCAGGCTGGGGAATACTGTGTGTAGGTGGGGGACACACACTCACATGTGCATCTCTCTGATGGTTTAGATACTTTAACAACAACACATTGCACTGACACACGGTGGCGTGTGTGGTGTTGTGGGCCTGGGTTTCATCAGGGGATGGACACCCAGCTGCCCCCAAATTACATCATTGGGGTGAATTGCGTAACTCAGGGCAGATAATGATTTGTTGGCACATGGCACAAACTCTCCCAGGATCGTGGGGTAAAATTGCTTAAAGGAGCGTTCCCCACTTGCCTTTAAATAAGACCCCGTTTTATGCTCTTGAGAACCACTATTTTTTGCGTGAGTTGCCTTCTGTAGAAGAGGATTCATTTTGTCTCTGTGAAGATGACCTCTCCGATAATTTGGAGAATTGAAGACATTTACTACCCGATTCTCGCTGCTTTTGGAATTCCTGGCAAGTGATTTATCCAATTCAGTATTTAGGTTAGTTTGCACTAAAGTTTGTAGCCTGACTCAGATTAGCAATCTCACCTTTCAATCAGCAAATGGTGGTTTGTGTAATCCTTGAAATTACCTGCTGGCCTGTTTCAGGATGCTGGCAACTGACGATCAAATAAATTGTGAGTACGTGAGTTCTTAACTAAGTGTGGTATCGAAAATAAAACTTTTGGAAGAAATCTCCAGTTTGCCTGCTTAGGTATCATAGATTGTAGGGCGCCATTCAAAAGATAAAATAGATCATGTGAACCCGATGGCGTTTTGATTATGTAATTTTTTTTGTGATGCAATATAATAACTATTTCGCCATTTAGTAACTTTATCGTGGTGGTTCGCTATTGTGGACATCTGCCTCCCGAATTTCCACACAAAATAAAGTCGATTCGCTTTACAGTATATTCCGTGAAGCGATTCGAGAAGACATGAACTTATTATACGATTTTATATCACATGCAATTTTCCATACTAATGTCTATTGGTCGCAGTTTAACGGCTGAATCAAGGAGGTGTAAGATTTGGTTCCATATTCGCACACTGGACTCGATCAACAACCAAAGAATCACAATTTGTGAATCGCCTTTCACATTTGGGAGCATTTGAGTATTTACATGCAATGCTGGGTTGCAAAGGGGATCAATCTCTCATCTCTCATTTGCCGCATTCAGATAATTATTTAATTTGAACATATGTATATTATTAGATACAATGAAATATATCCAATTGACTCCTCTAACCAAAGATACCGTTTGCAAAGGCATTTTACATTGCCATGTTGTCCATACAGACCGATATTGGTTGAAGATTATTGACTCAATTGCAACGATTCGTGCTTTTGATACAACGCCATCTGTGGTCGTCCAAATCTTTCAAAGGATGAGACACGGTCACTGCAAACATTTTATTGTATTTAAATGCAGCAGTGGGGTCAGTGGAGTCAAGTGGATATATTCAATTGCCTCTGATGACTTTTTTTGTTCAAATTAAATAATTAATTGAATGCGGCAATTGGTAGAGAAACGATTGATTGATCCTCTGTGCAAACCCAGCATTGTACGTAAGCAAACAGTGAAGTGAATGACCGGTGATATCTCAGAAAGTTTGGGACAGGATACGGTGAGGTATTTGCTCCATTTGGAGAAGTCTTGAAAAATAGAAAATTTGCTTTATCAAACACCAGGATTATTTATTTGTCAATAAATTTTGCGTTTCTAAATGACCTTCACGTCTCTCGGTGTATCTGAGTTTGTGCATATCTATATCAATGTGCCTACTTCTGTGTCTGAACGACTCGTTTTCTAAATGTGGCTGTATGTCTGCCAGCACATCTCCCTTTCTGTCTGTTGGTATGTGTTTGTGTCTTTTGTGATGTGTGTTTCTCTCTGAACATGAACGAGAGACTCTTTCTGTCACTTTCGTTATCAGTGTTCTTGTGTCTGTCGCTTACTGTGGCGTTTCTTCCGCATTTCCCCGTGTATATTTGAGTATGTTTATCTCTCCCACTTTCGTGAATCCAAATCTCCCATTCTCTCTTTCTGCTTCTATCTATCTATCAATTTCTCGCTCCCTCTCTCTCCATTGTCTACGTTCTCTTCCTCCTCCTCTATCACATTATCTATCAGTCTCTCTATCTCTTTCTCCCCACACACCCCACAACCCATTCTCTCTGCCACTTTTCCGCGGGCAGCGGAGTGGTGGACAGCGAGAGAGTTTCAACACATTGTAGTCTGTATTAATGTATGCTTATGTCTGATCTTTTGTTTCTCTCTCTCTCTGTAGTCAACCTATTGGCGATTGTTGTCCTGGCTCGAGGGAGGTGCGGTCTCTCCAAGTGCATCTCCATGTATCTGTTGGCCATGTCAGTGGCTGATCTGACGGTGGTCATTTCCACGGTGATCTTTCTTCAGATTGTACCTTTGTACTTCAGAAATCCGTTCGTGCAAATCACTCCCGTGTGCCGGGTGCTAATTGTACTGGAATGTGTAACAAGGGAAACCTCTGTCTGGCTCACTATCGCATTCACCTTTGATCGATATCATAGAATCATAGAATCATAGAATTTTACGGCACAAAAGGAGGCCATTCGGCCCATCTAGTCTGTGCCGGCTCTTTGAAAAGAGCGATTCAATCCCATTGCCCTGCCCGCTCCCCATAGCCTAATAGACCCGTTCTTCCTAAATAAAGATCTAATTCCCTTTTAAAAGTTGTTATCGAATCAGCCTCCACCACCTTTTCAGGCAATGCATTCCAGATTCGAACAACTCGCTGAGTGAAAAAATTTCTCCTCAGCTCCCCTCTACTGCGCCTTGAAACTATTTTAAATCTGTGACCACGAGTCACAGATTCACCCACGAGTGGAAATAGTTTTTCTCTATTTGCCCTGTCGAAACCCCTCATGATCTTATAAACCTCTATTAGGTCTCCCCTCAATCTTCTCTGCTCCAGAGAGAATAACCCTAGCCTATCTAGCCTCTCCTCATAGCTGAAGTCCCTCAATCCTGGCACCATCCTAGTAAATCTTCGTTGTACCCTTTCCAATGCCTTCACATCCTTTCTGTAGTGTGGTGACCAGAATTGAACACAGTATTCCAGCTGAGGCCTCACCAAAGTCCTATAGAGGTTAATCAGCACTTCCTGACTTTTGTACTCTATACCCCTATTTATAAAGCCTAGTATCCCATATGCCTTCTTAACAGCCTTGTCTACCTGTCCTGCCACCTTCAACGAGTCACTAACACAAATCCCATTGTCGCCATCTGTTGGCAAAAACTCAAAGATAAATATTGCACCGAAAAAACAGCGGCTGCAGTGATAGCGGGGTTGATTGTTGTCCTCACTGTGAAAAACATTCCCTGGTATTTTGCATATGAATCCGAACTCACAATTGACAAGACACCATGGCGATGCATTCCTACACCAAGCTATTACACTTCACTCCCATGGATAGTGTTTGACTGGCTCGGCGTCATTGTGACCCCTTTTCTCCCGTATGTTCTGATTTTGCTGCTCAACGCCCTGACTGTCAGACACATACTGGTGGCCAGTCTAGCTCGCAGGAGATTGCGGGGACACAGTGATGGGGACAGAACCAGAGATGAGAGAGACAGTGATCCAGAGATGAAAAACAGGAGGAAATCCATCGTTTTACTGTTTGCTGTTCCTGCCAATTTTATATTATTATGGATGACATTTAGTGTAGATTTCTTATACTGGAGGATGACAAACGACATTTTGTTCTCGGGGTTTAATGATCCGAAGTACATTATCTATCGAACTGGCTTCATGTTGCAGTTACTGAGCTGCTGTACAAACACATTTATTTACGCTGTGACTCAGACTAAATTCAGAGAGGAGATTAAGAAAGGGCTGGCATTTCCTGTTACTCTAATTGTGAGATTATATCGTTGACAAATTTTCCCACTGCTGTGTTTGTGTCTTTGTGACGGGATAGACACAGTGCTGGGGTCCCTATCAGCCTGCCCGTCCCTTCATCAAGTAGCACTTAATGTTGTCTTCTGGAGATCATCAAGTGAATAAAATCAATATGAATAAAAGTGTATCACAGAATATTCTTTGAAATGTATCGACTGTATAGTTGTACGCCAAACACATCAGCCAGTTATGCACAGCAGTGAACCACAAACAGATATGGATTCAAAATACCTATTTATTATTCTTTTTCTCGAGCAATTCTTATTAATCGGGTGTTGTAAGGAAACTTGCCCAAAGTTGTACCCTGTCTAGAATTGAACCCAGATCTCTCGCTTGTAAGCAGTGTGCTCTAACCACTGAGCTACAGAATTCCACACCTGTCAGTGCATTGTACCTATTAGTGCTCGACACTATGCCACTGCATGTATCTGTGCAAGCAAAATAACTGGAGAGACAGAGAGAGTGTGAGCACCACATTAATGTGAGCGTGCAGTCCTTTTTCTCAATGTGTGTGTGTGAGAAAGAAAGGGAGTGAGTGCTGTAAGATATCGCTTTGTAGATTCCTGTATCTCAGTGGTTGCAGCACTCGCCATAAAAGAATGAGACCTGCATCCGATTTCAGGCAGGTCAGCGCGAAATCTTGGGATAGTTTCCTTACTACACGCGTCGCATTATAATCCCTAAAAAAAAACTATAAGACATTGTTCATTTCAATCAACGACTGTTTGTGGGGCACTGCTGTGCGCAATTGGATGTCCTGTATTGCCCACACATATACTTTCAATTCACTTTACGGTATATTGTTTGAAGCGGTTTGAGACACAGTTTCGAAGATTCCAAAAGTGCTCCATCAAACGCAAAGATTATTATTAAGATGTAAAAGTTCGTTCAGAATGAGCTAGTTAGATTAACACCGAAAGTAGAAACAGAATCTGGCAGTGGGAGACCGGATGTAGTTTGCTCAGTAAATTGGAGGCTTTGCTTTGACAATAAATATATTTTGCAAAGAACGCTTGCTCTGGTTTGAATGTGATTTTGTGCGTGTAATACATTCGCTCTTTTGGGGGGTGTTTGTACAATATACAATAAGGTGTCGATATAACACAAGTCACCTCATTTCTTACACATAGGAATCATTTAACCTGTTCGATAAAATGACACTCCGGAGGCTCCCATTCATTCTGATTTTGCTGGCCAACTTTCTAACTGTCAGCCACATTTTCGTGGCAGTAGAGCCCACAAATGATGGTGCGAGTGCGGAAAATAAGACGGGAATAAATGTTTGAGTGAGTGAATGTGTGCACAATTTCCTGCCGCATTTCACCCACACATTCCATTGTCCATTCGTGTTGCAATATGTTCTTTGATGCGCATTGAGACATTTTGATGAAGTGTTACAGTGCTATATCGATTCTATGTATTACTATCATTCATATTGTTAACAATTTATCCATTCCAAGAATAAGGCATAGTGCATTTCAGTTCACTGTTCCTCACACAACCCTCTCCATGTCGAGGTATAACATTAACTCTTTCCTTATAGTTTGTAAAATAATTCTGAGTCATCTCACTGGGGAACTAATTAATTACTGAGTTCACAGTTTAATTTGCTTAGTGATGTACAAACGTATCACAACAACAAAATTACACTCGCATAGAGTTCATAGATCGAAGCCTTGAGTTACATGTGGAATTATGACGTGATCGATTCTAAGCATTATTATTATCAATAGTATTGTCATTTTCCCCATTCCAAGAATGAAACACGTTACCTCTCGTCACTCCCTTCTTCACACATCCCACCCCACATAAAGCGATCATTTGAACTCAGTCGTCAAAAATGATTCGTAACCAACACACTGCGAAATTAATTAAATACTTGATTGACAGTTTAAATTTACTTCATGATGTACAAACGTATAAAGCATATACATTGAACACTTGAGCTACAAGTGAAGTTAGTGAAATTCAATAAACCATTCTGACAACAACTTTCTAACTGCATGTCGTCCACAAAATATGGAGACAGTTCACTTTACAGTGTATGCATCCTGTGAATCACTACTGACACTTTTCGAAGGAATGAGATGAGACAAACACAACAATAATAAAATTGCACTTGTGTCACGCCTTTCATGTCAGGAGGACGTCCCAATGCGATGGCCAGTTACGGTCTCAAAGTTGAACTGAGGAGAGATGGGGTGAGACGGAAGGCGGGGATTAATGATAAGAATCCTTGCATATTTTATTGCATTTGATAACTTCTACATGTCTCCGAGCGCTTCACAGACTGGGCTGTCCTGTGCTGCAGGAACGCGTGGAGATACTGGGTAAATATACAAGAACATAAGAAACAGAAGCAGAGGAAGAATATAACTCCACATGTCCTGCCTTTTTCCCATATCCTTTTATCCCTTGACCGATAATAAATCTATCAATCCCAGGATTCAATGGGTTCATGGACTGCGCACCCACAGTTTTGGAAGTAGATAATTCCATAAATTAACTAACCTCTGTGTGAAAAATGATTTTGTTAACTCAGTGCGAAAACGCTGACCAATAGTTTGAAGTATTTGACCCCAGATTATAGGTTGGCCAACCAGGTGACACAGTCTCTCACTATCGATCCTGGCATGTCCCTTAATCACCTTACATGACTCTATAAAATAACTTCTCATTCTGCCATTTTGAAGAGAATGCAGGCCTAGTTTAATCAACCTGTCTTCGTAGTTGAACTACTTCATCCCAGGAACAAACCTAGGGGATGATTCCCAAGGGGACTTAATTAATTATTACGCCTACCCACATCGAACTATAATATTAACTCTTTCCTTACAGTCTGCACAATGATTCTGAACCTACACACTGGGGAATTAATTAATTACTTAATTCACAGTTTGATTTACTTGGTGATGTACAAAAGCATAACAACAACAAAACTACAATTGTATAGATCTCATGGATTGAAGCCTTGAATTACATGTGGAATTATGACATGATCGATTGCAAGCATTATTATTATTAATATATTAATGGAGAATTCCATAAATTAACTACCATCTGAGTGAAGAAGCATTTTGTCAACTCACAGCGAAAAGGCTGAAACCTAATTAGAAAACTGTGGTTATCACTTCTCCAACAAGGTGAAACATTCTGCCACTGCCTACTATGTCTTGCCGCTTAATTTTCTTATAGGCTAGGATACGATTCCCTATAATACTTCGATATTCTGCAGAATATAGGCCTAGATTGCTCAACTTATTGTCACAGCTGAACCCGCTTATCCCATGATCCGAACTCGTGGTGCATCCCCTTTCAAGCGAGTATTTCCTTTCTTAAATAAGCAGGCCAAACCTGCACACAGTGTTCTAGGTGCGGTCTCAGGAAAGGCCTCTTCAGTTGCAGCAACACTTCCCAAATCTTATGTTCTAACAATTTTGTAATTAACGCCAACATGCCTTTTGCACAAAACAGAAACATCTGTATTCTTCAGTTCATTAATAAAACTAAGATTTTCCTGTGCACAGAATTATTTCCCACTGCCTCCCTCCACAAATTTTCATAATATGCTTTGCGGGAGAGATAAAATTTCAGCAAATCTATCTTTGCTATTCTATCAAGGCAATGCACGGACTTGCCTCCGCCTGTCTATCTGACCTGCTGTCTCCCTGTCAGTCTGCCCGTCACACTGTTAGCGGGCTCTGGGCTTCTCTAATGTCCCCACACAATCGGCACTACCATCGCTGTCCGGGCTTCCAGTCTCTCTGTCCCACACTCTGGAACTCCATCCAGCAATCCCTTTTCCCTCGCTTCCTCCCTTTTGTCCTTCAAGGCCGCTCTCAAGAACTTAATCCTCGACCGTGTCTCTGCCTTTCCAGCTTTCCCCCATTCTCCTCCCCTGCTTTCCCCCACCCACTCCCCCCTACCCACACACCTCCACCCCCTGCACGGGACACGACCAAGTTGTTCATCTGATTGTGACGTCTTCCGACATGAAAGGCGCTCTATAAATAGATTGGTGGTTATCAGTGGTTATCATTGGTTAGAGCACTCGCCTACGAAGCATGAGCCCTGTGTTCGAATCCAGCCTTGTTAGGGGAAACCGTGGGCAAGTTTCCCTACTCCATGCAAACACCCCTGATAATAGTGCGTCCAAACAATTAAACACATTAATAAAAAATATTGGCCATTTCAATCCACGACAGTTTGCGGGGGATACTGCTGTGCGTAATTGGCTGCTGCTTTGCGCCCACAGATATACAGTCCATTCACTTTACAGTATACTCTGTGAAGCGCTTTGAGACGTCGCTAAATTGTGATCAATGCTATATCAAATTCAAGTATTAATATTAATATTATTGCTGCACGTAAACAGAGGAATGTGTGCGGAGTAAGAGAACTTGCACAACTTGTCACCCTGCCTGGAAAAAAAACTCTGCTCTCTTGCTTGCCCAGATCCCTGGAGACTAGATTACAACAGAGCAAAACATTTTCAATTCTGCATTAATCACAACTATATAAATTTGTATTACTTGATATGAGTACGGCGGTAGGATTGTGTTTGTGGGGGGGTTTGGTAGGTTTGTGCTCATGGGTGGGGGCATTTGGATTCTGTGTGTGGTGGGGGGAGGGTTGTGGTAGTTTTGTGGCGTTGGGTTTGTGGTAGGTTTGAGTGTGGTGGGGGTGTGTGGTATGTTTATGTGCGGGGACAGGGTAGATTTGTGTGTGTGGGGGGTGGTTTGTGGTAGGTTTGTGTGTGTGGGGTGGGTTGTGGTAGGTTTGTGTGTGTGGTGGGAGGTTATGTTAGGTTTGTGTGGGTGGGGTGGGGGTGGTGGCTGGTTTGTGTGTACGTGGGTAGGTTGGTGTGTTTGTAGGGGGTTGGTTTGAGTGTGTGTGTAGTTTTTTGTGTGTGGTGATTTGGTTTCTATTTTTGTGGTGGGGGCGGTTTGTATTTGGCAGGAGACGGTTTGTGTCTATGTGGGGTTAGCTTTGCATAGATTCATAGATTCATCTAATTTTACGGCACAAAAGGAGGCCATTTGGCCCATCTAGTCTGTGCCGGCTCTTTGAAAAGAGCGATTCAATCCCACTGCCCTGCCCGCTCCCCATAGCCTAATAGACCTGTTCTCCCTAAATAAAGATGGAATTCCCTTTTAAAAGTTGTTATCGAATCAGCCTCCACCACCTTTTCAGGCAATGCATTCCAGATTCCAACAACTCGCTGAGTGAAAACATTTCCTCCCTCATACAGTCACACAGACTGTCACCACATACACTGTCTCACACACACACTCACACACTTACTCACACTCACAAACACACCCTCACCCTCAATCACACACTTATTCACAAAAACACAGCCTCTGACAGACTCATATTTTCGCTCCTACTTTCTCAACCTCACGTTGTCACCCACTGTCTCACATTCACTCTCACACTCCTCGCAACCTCGCTCCCTCACACACACGCACAAACACTCCCTGCCTCTCTCAGACTCTCTCTCTTACACACTCGCTCCCTTACACACACTAGCATTCCCCCTCACACTATCCCTATATCCCTATACCTCCCCCTATCTCCCCCACACACTCCCCATCTCACACACTCACCCTCTCACACGCAATCCCTCACACACACTCTCTCACATTCCCTCCCTCACACACACTTCCTCCCCCTCCCTGATACACTCCCTCCCTCACACTCCCCCTCCCTCATACACTCCCTCCCTCACACACTGCCCCCTCACACACACTCCATCAATCTCACTCCCTGACACAGACTCGCTCACATTCCCACCTCTCCCTCACACTCTCTCCCTCACCCACCTTCCCTCTCACTACCTCCATCTCTCCCTCCCACTCCTTCCCTCAGATTCCTTCACTCTCACACACCCTCCCTCCCTGACATATCCTCCCTCTCTCGCACACTCCGTCCCTCACACAAACTCCATCACTCTCACTCCCTGACACAGAGTCAAACACACTCCCCACCTCCTCCCTCACACACCCTCCCTCCCTCATACCCCCTCCCTCCTCCATCCCACTCCCTCCCAGAATAGCTCCCTCTCTCATTCTCCTTCCCTCCCTCCCTCACACACCTTCCCTCTCTCACACTCCCTCCCTCCCTCAAACACTCCCTCCCTTTCTCACACTCCCTGCGTCCCTCGCTCCCTCACGCACACTCACTAGTCGACACCCTCCCTCCCTCACGTACTCCCTCCCTCAATCACACGTGCTCCCACACTCCCTACTTTCCTCCCTCCCTCACACTCAATCACTCACACAGTCACTCATTCCCTCCCTCACACTCCATCCCACCCACGCACTGACTGTCTCTCTCCCTATGTTCTCTCGGTTCCACCAGGCCAAATGGAGTCCGGATATGCAGATAAACGCTCTGGTTTTGTTAACCCCAATTGAGTGCTGGGGCCATAGTCAATTTAATTGGTTGGACAACATTGGAAATTTCAGAAGAAACGAAACCTTATCCTTATCCTCTGTCACCTTTTTCGCTGCCTCTGAGAGAAGCTTATTTGGCCAAAATCATCCTCAGGGGAATTCCTTGGCTGATATACTGTGGGAGACATTTGCCAACTTGCATGTGGGATGTATTGTGTTGTACAGCACCAACATCCAATGCCTGGCCGGCTGTTTCGGGCAAGACGACAAGGGCTTAATGAACATATACAGTGCGTCATTCAGCGCTTGGTTAAGATACCGACGAGTCTACAGATATTTTGTGTACAGCAACGTGGACTGTCCAGGGCAGAGCGCAGACGAGCCACCAAGAGACCCCAGCAATAACGCTACACATGCCCTCCGAGCTAATCCGGCTGAGATTGCACAGCGCTTTCAACACCTGGTTCATCAAAATATCCACAATTGGGGCAGCTACCAAGTTTACCGCTGTGGCACAGACCCACAGTCAACAGATCTACAGCAGTGCAGGCCGTGTTGGTACCCAGACTTCTGTATGGAGCATGAGATCAATCTAGCCAATGAGGAGAGAACTAGAATGGGATACAACTGATAGGAGAATTGAAGAGGGACATGGTAGTTGGGGTTAGTGCTAGGATTGGGGCAGGGCTTGACACCAGGGGCTGAGGGTTGAGGGCTGAGGCTGGGGGCCTGAGGATTGGGTTGGAGGCTGGGATTGGGGGCTGGGGTTAGGGTTTGATGCTGAGGTGGGGCAGTAGGTTGGGGATTGGGGTGGGGGCTGTGGGGTGGGAGCTGTCGGTTAGAGGCTGGCGCTAATTGTGTTTTGTAACTATCACTAATAATAAAGATTTAGCTTGACAGACATCTCTGTGTCTGACTCACTCACGCAATCTTACACACACACATATACACTCACACACACTCGCACTCACACACATACACTATCAGACTCAGACATTCACTCACTGTCACACACTCACACATTATCATACACAATCACTCACGCAAACACAATCAAATCACTCACTCACACGCACTCATTCATACTAATACACACACTCACACACTTACACACTCACAAACTCACACTCTCACCACATACACTCACACTCACACATACACTCACTATTACACACACTCACACATTATCATACACAGTTACTCACTCACACACAATGAAAACACTTGCTCAAACTCACTCACGTACCCTATCAGTCACACACAATCAAACATTTGCTCACACACTCACATGCACTCTCACACACACACTGAAGCACATACAATCTCTCATTCGCTCTCACAATCACTCATAAATTCACTAACTCACACACTCACTTACACTCACATACACTTCACACACACATTCACTCAAACAATTTCACACATTATCATATGCAGTCACTCACACACACACACTCAATTACACACATTCACCCCCTCCAGGGCCGGATGCTGTAAAAGAGCTAATGCAGTATAACCCAGTTTATTCGTGACCCGATCAACAGTAACTTCTGCGTAACCGGCATCTCAAAAGAAAAAGTCCGCATTCGATTAACTGGAATTTATCCGGCAGAAGGCATCTTTTGGACGTGTTGTCGGCCGAATATCCGGCACGCGCTTTAACCGGCATTGGCCAGGTCCCCGAGTGTGCCGGATAAACTGACTTTTACTGTATATGGATATGATCAGGAAATGTACTGCCTGACCCGACCACGGCATGTGGGTTTGCATTGGGAGATCATGGTCCTTGGTGCCCATTGGACTTTGAGTCCCAAGATGGTGGACAGGGCACTCAGGGCTAACCAGGATTGGGGGAGAATTCCTCATCAACGCTCTGATAACACAGTTTACCACTGATGGTCAACCCTTGAGTTGTCCTTCTCTGTCGGGGCTATGATGTGGAGGGGGGAGGGGGGGGGAGACACGTCACTAGGGGCTGGGGGGTGGGGTGGGAGTCACGTCACAAACAGGTCGGGTCTTCAGCTCCGCTGGCGGCGGTCAGGAGCTCTGGCCAATCCCCAGCCTCCTCTCTCCTCCTCACCAACCAATCCCCAGCCTCCTGTCTCCTCCTCACCAGCCAATTCCCAGCCTCCTGCCTTCTCCTCACCAACCAATCCCCAGCCTCCTTACTCCTCCTCACCAGCCAATCCCCAGCCTCCTTACTCCTCCTCACCAGCCAATTCCCAGCCTCCTGCCTTCTCCTCACCAGCCAATCCCCAGCCTCCTTACTCCTCCTCACCAGCCAATCCCCAGCCTCCTTACTCCTCCTCACCAGCCATTACCCAGCCTCCTGCCTTCTCCTCACCAGCCAATCCCCAGCCTCCTGCCTTCTCCTCACCAGCCAATCCCCAGCCTCCTCTCTCCTCCTCACCAGCCAATCCCCAGCTTCCTGTCTCCTCCTCACTAGTCAATCCCCTGCCTCCTCTCTCCTCCTCACCAGCCAATTCCCAGCCTCCTGTCTCCTCGTCACCAGCCAATCCCCAGCCTCCTGTCTCCTCGTCACCAGCCAATCCCCAGCCACCTGTCCTTTCTGCTCCTCACCAGCCAATCCCCAGCCTCCTCTCTCCTCCTCACCAGCCAATCCCCAGCCTCCTCTCTCCTCCTCACCAGCCAATCCCCAGCCTCCTCTCTCCCAGCGTCCCGGCTGGTGCCCTCCCATCTCGGACGGCATCTCCTCTCCTGCCCAGAGCCGGCTGGGGCCGCCTCCCCCTCCCCCTCCCCCAGCCCAGACCCCAGACCCCAGGCCTAACACCTGCCACATCCCCCCGAGCTCAGAGCCCTGGACAATGGCCAAGGTCAACCCGGAGAGAGAGGAGCTGAGAGAGTGAGTGTCTCTGTGTGAGTATCTCTGTGTCTGTGTGTGGGAGAGTCTGTGTCTCTGTGTAAGTGTGTGAGTGTCTGTATGTGTGTGTGAGTGTCTCTGTGACTGTGTGTGTGTGAGTGTGTTTGTCTCTGTGTGTGACTGTGTGTGTGTGAGTGTGTTTGTCTCTGTGTGTGAGTGTCTCTGTGAGTGCGTTTGTCTCTGTGTGTGCGTGTCTCTGACTGTGTGTGTGTTTGTCTCTGTGTGTGAGTGTGTGTGTGAGTGTCTCTGTGTCTGTGTATGTTTGTCTCTGTGTGTGAGTGTCTATGTGACTGTGTATGTCTGTGTGTCAGAGTGTGTTTGTCTCTGTGTGTGAGTGTCTTTGACTGTCTGTGTGTGAGTGTCTCTGTGTGTGAGTGTCTCTGTGTGTGAGTGTCTCTGACTGAGTGTGTTTGTCTCTGTGTGTGTGAGTGTCTCTGTGACTGTGTGTGTCTGTGTGTCAGAGTGTGTTTGTCTCTGTGTGTGAGTGTCTCTGACTGTGTGTGTGTGTTTGTCTCTGTGTGTGAGTGTGTGTCTCTTTGACTGTGAGTGTGTTTGTCTCTGTGTGAGAGTGTGTCTGTGTGTCTCTGTGACTGTGTGTGTGTGAGAGTGCGTGTGGCTCTCTGTGTGAAAGTGTGTGTGTGAGCGTCTATGTGACTGTGTGTGTCTCTGAGTGTGTGTGTGTGAGCGTCTATGTGACTGAGTGTGTGTGTCTCTGTGTGTGTCTCTCTCTGTGTGAGTGTCTCGATGACTGCGTGTATGTATCTTTGTGTGTGAGTGTGTGTGTCTCTATGTGTGAGAGTGTGTGTGTGTGTCTGAGAGTGCGTGTGAGTGTCTCTGTGTGTGAGTGTGTGTGAATGTCTCTGTGAGTGTCTGAGTGTGTGTATGTGTCCATGTAAGAGTGTGTGTGTGTTTGTGTCTCCTGTGACTGGTTGTGTGTGAGTATGTGTGTATGTGTCTCTGTGTGTGTAGGAGTGTGTGTACGTGTCTGTGTGTGAGTGTGTGTACCTGTCTCTGTATAAGTGTGTGTGTCTCTGTGTGTGTCTCTCTGACTGTGTGAGAATGTGTGCAACTGTGTGTGTGTCTCTGACTGTGTGAGAGTGTGTGTGTGTGTCTCTCTCTGACTGTGTGAGTGTGTGTGCCTGTGTGTGTCTCTCTCTGACTGTGTGTGTGTGTGTACCCGTGTCTGTATAAGTGTGTGTGTTTCTGTGTGTGTCTCTCTGACTGTGTGAGAATGTCTCTGACTGTGTGAGAGTGTGTCTGAATGTGTGTCTATCTCTGACTGTGTGAGAGTGACTGCCTGTGTAGCCCTCCAAGGTCAAACGTGAGAGAGAGAGGAGGACAAGAGTAGGTGAGGGGGGTGACTGTGTATCTGTGTGTCAGGGTGACTGTCTGTGTTTCTGTTGTGATAGCAGCAACAACAACAACAACTTCGATGTATATCTCGCCCTCCACGCCGGACGGCGTCTCAGAACGCTTCACAATAATGGATCCCAGGACCGAGCCAGGGGCAGGGGTAGAAAGGTGACCAAAGGCGCGATAGAAAACAAAGGTAGATAACATATTAGTTTGATAAGAGGTCAGGAATATGATTATTAAAACAGTCCTGTGGGTGGCTATACTCCCAAATTAGCAGCCAATGCACGAATTTCCAGTTTCGCCCGCACATATACATTCAGTTTTCCTGCTCTCCTTCCCCCACTTACCCTCCTCTTTTCCCCCTCTACCCTAATCCCACTTCCACGACTGTGAGTGTGTGTATCACTGTGTGTGTGTATCACTGTGTGTGTGTGTGTGTCAGTGATTTTGTGAGAGTGTGTGAGAGTATGTGAGTGGCACTGTGTGTATATGTGAGAGTGAGGTGTGTATTTATCTCTGTAACTGTCTGTGACTGAGTGTGTGTGACAATGTGTGTGTGTATGTGTGTCTCTGTGTGTGTCTCTGTATGTGTGTGTGTGTCACTATGTCTGTGCTACTGTATATGTGTGTGTGTGTGTGTGTCACTGTGTGTGTCTGTATGTGTTACTATATGTGTGGGTCACTATGTGGGTGTGTGTGTGTATCTCACTGTGTGTTCACTATATTTCACAGGTGGGAGGAGGAATACACAATAAGACTCTAACTGCAGGACAGAATCACCACATTACAACAGGTGAGTCCATAACCCTGACCCCTATCCCTACACCATAACCCTGACCCCTATCCCCCCTGACCCTAAACAGTGAGAGCTTTATGTCTGTTGTGAACAAACAGAATGAAGTTTGTTAAAACTGAAGTTGAAATGTTATTTTAGTTCCTTTTAAAATGCAGCATCCAAAATGTTAACCAGATATTTATCCTTCCAACAACAAGACGCGTAAGTGTATGTGTGAGAGGCTGTGTAAGTGTGTGAGGGAGTGTGTGTGTGTGTGTCAGGGTGTGTGTATGACGGTGAGTGTGTTGTGTCACTGTTGTTGTCACTGTAGGAAGCTGAAGACACACAGGAAGAATTGGTGATGAAGGTTCGTCAACTCTAGGCTGAGCTCATCCTCTTCAAAGGGTTAATGAGTAATGTGAGTGTGCAACACACCCACATACACACCCTCACACACACACACACACACTCACCCACACACATACCCCAACTTGCCACTGGAATATCCGGCATATTTGGTTAGAGATTGCCAGATAACAAAGCTTTTACTGCAATAATAATCCTCGTGTTTGAGATAGCAGCCTTTCACGTCTTCTAGATGTCTCAAAGCGCTTCGTAGAATATACTGTAAAGTGAGTTGACTGTATATTTCTGGGAGAGCGAAACACGGCAGTCAATTACACACAGCAGCTTCTCCTACAAAACAGTCTTGGATTGAAAATGACCAGTTTATCATTAGATTTTTTGAGGGATTATTATCAGGTGTGTGGAGTAAGGAAACCTTCCCAAGGAATCAAACCCAAGTCTCTCGGTTGTGAGGCGAGTGCTCCAAACCTTGAACTGCAGGACTCCATAGGACAGTGTTCTCGTGCCTCCATTTGAACGAAATATGGCACTTTGCACCTTTAGTTAGTAACTTAAACTTCAATTTTAAATCAACCAAAAACCATTGAGAACAGTGCTGATTCACCAATACTGCCAGCAGCTGGGTTATCCCTCACATAATTTACAATATTTTTTTTCATTTCAATATATATTTCAAGTTCATGAAATCGGAATAGAAGTGCACACTCATATGTACACTCTGCAATTGAATCAGAATTTTGTTAACTTAAAAAGGGTGCAACGTGAAATTAATGTAATTCTATCAGGATGAAAATTTGTTGGAAAGCATTTTCCAAATTTGTTTATATTATATTATAAAGTTGTTTATATTATATTATAAAGTAGTTGATATTATATTAGATCAATATGAAAAATTGTATTTGTTCACTGTGTACGTGAGAGTATATTCTGTGAAGCGATTCGAGACGTCGATAAGATGTGAAAAGCGTTATATCAAATGCCAAGATTATTATTATCATAGTAACAGGAATGTGTGCTTGCTGCTCCCTGCTTCAGACAGGAGTGAAGGAGGTATGTGATTCTCTCTGTTGTGTTGCAGGTGAAGACGTTTGGAGAGGCATGTTTGATGGTCAGGCAGCCAGCACTGGAGCTCATCAGTTATCTGAAAGTGACCAATTTTTCATACCCTGCCATCCGCTACCTCATCTGTATCCTTTTCACTTCCAAACCGGGTGCGATTCCCAGCAAAGCGTTTCCTTACTCCACACGTCTGATAATAATCCCTCAAGAAACAAACCCGCTGGAACGCTGTGCAAGGTGGAATCCATCAATGTGGCTCAATGTCCCAGGTCCTTTCCTTGACCTCTCGGCTTTCAGATGGTGAGAGAGGCTGTGGGAAAACACTCACACTCTGCAATGCTGTTCATTACTGTTCCAAGCAGGTCTGGCTTATTCTCCATGTCCCAGATGGTGAGTTGCAGCCAATGTTATTGGATTGGACTTGTGTAGTTGTCCAGAGGATGGCAGCAATGGGGAGAGGGTTTGGGCTGGTGGGCGCGAGGGCAGTCATTACTCTTGGTGTTTGAGGACATGATTGAGAATGGGCGCATGTTGCTGTACATAGCCACCCACTGGTGCTATAAAGCTGTGTGTGTCTCTGGTGGCACTAACAGCAATGTCAGACATGGAAGTTGACCTTGGCTCCATCTTTTTTCCAAGTTGATGAGATTTGCTGGCTGTATGTCTAAACTCTATAACTCTACACCAGCTAAAACCATCGATATGGATTGATGGGGGACTAATGAGATTGCTACTGTGTGTGTAGCTGAGCAATAGCCACATCAACTTTGATTTATACAGCGCCCTCTATGCTGGACGGCGTCTCAGAGCGCTTCACAATAGTGGATCCCAGGACCGAGCCAGGGGCAGGGGTAGAAAGGTGACCAAAGGCGCGGTCGAAGAGAAAGGTCTTCAGCTGGGACCTGAATCAGAGAAAAGAGGTGGAAAGCGAAGGTAGTGAGGAAGGGAATTCCAGAGCCTCGGGGCATAGTGTCTGAAGGCACAGCCAGCGAGGGTAGAGTGGAGGATTCGGGGGGGACATGGAGGAGGCCAGACCCAGTGGAGCAAAGTCAACGGGAGCTGGTTTGAGGAGAGAGGAGGTCAAAGAGGTAGAGGGTTGCAGAGGAGAGGAGGGATTTGAAAACAAGGGTGAGGCTGAGTATCAGTAATTCTCTTGTGTTTTTCCCCATGTGACAGCTTACATATGGGTGAAAAGCCGTAAAGAGCTGCTCCAGTCCTCCTACAATCCCAGCTGGGTTTGACTCCAGCCCATTGAGGCCTCCGTCTGGCTCAAGAATTTCAAGATTACAAACGAGCGCTTCTTAAAGGAGGTAATAACAAAATAGTTGTTTTTGTCCAGTAGCCATGACTCTATGTGTCAGACCTACAGCCCACAGTCCCTTGACTCCTTTTAGGCCTGTTCAGGACTCTGGATTGGTGGGACGTCCTTCGTATCCACTCTTATCATTCTACAACAACTTCTAATTTAACAGGGAATTAAAACTTCTCCACGATTGAACATCTCGTTGAAGCAACTGAAGCAACATCCAATTCAAGTTTTGTCTGAACAGATAAAAACCCGGCAAAGGTACATCTGGAGCAAGCGGGAGGCAACGGAGGAGGGGAGGCCGCTCGATGGAGTGGTGGAACAGGTAACTGGGTGAGGGGTTTCACACTGAATCATTAGAACCGCATGGGAGGACATGGTGGGGTGGGGCTATAAAAGGGTCTGCTTAGGTCTTCCCCCTCCCACACCCCCCCCCCCCCCACCCCATGCTCAAGTCCTGACCCCTGACTGTCCAGAGCCTTGGAACATCCTACCAACATGAAAGGTGCTCTACAAATGTAATCTTCCTGTTGCTTGGCTCAGTCGCTTAAGCTCTGGCCTCTGAGGTTAATGCTGGGAAGTCTGAGCTCATACCCTAGGCTGATGATGGTGGGAGAGAGAGCCTTATTGGGGGAGGCTCTGTCCTTTGGTTGATATGTTAAACCTCGCTCCCTGTCAGAAGTTAAATGATCTCCCATGGTGCTGTCGGTAAAGAGGAGGATGTTTCTCTCTCTCCCTGTGTGCTGACTGACAATTCCCTAAATAAATCACTCATTCACTTCACAGCTGGTTGCTGCATTTGCTTATTTAAAAAGAAAAGTCCCCCTGATGACAGCAATTCCCTTGAAAGCACTTTGAGATGTTTTCATGTTCTAAGCGTCAGATCAAGTGCATTCGTAGATGCCTTCACTGGTGCCAGGAGGGTGAGATGAGTGAGTTATTGTTTGTGTGTCTGTGTGTGTTGTGGTTGAGCTGAGTTCTTGGTGCAGGGACCGACGACGGTAAAGAGTGCGAGTGATGCAGTCGGAGTCCTGTTCAAGGAGCTGAAGGGACAGAGCTCGCCCAACCCACTACCTCCACTCATCTGACTTGTCCCTCGTGCTCTAAATTCCACCATCAATGGCAGCCACTCCATCGTGAACCTCTGAACGCTCTCTGATGGCCCTATCCCCTCCTTCCCCAGTTTCAGGACGCTCTCTTTTCACAGATTTTTCCACACGAGCTGACTCTGATGCACAATTTGAAGAAGCTGATGAACAATGACTGGGTGAGAGTCTGAGAGAGTAGCCTCTACCTACAGCACCACACACTCCCTGCACCAATGCTCTGTGTGTGCACATGAATGTGTGTGTGGTGTGTATGTACGCATGTAGGTATGCACGTGTTCACATCATTTTGGCACACTGTGTGTCAACCCATAAAATATACAGGCAAATCACTTTACAGTGTAGCCTGTGAAACGCTTTGAGACGTTTGAAAGTGATTAGGCTGTGTGTCAAATGTAAGGCTTATTATTCTATTCTAACCCATGTGTTACCTGCTGCAGTGTGCTGGAGCTGTGGTGATGACACTGACCAAGACTGCGGCATTGGGTTCCTCCCACTTGTCTCATCTACCCCACCATCTGCTTAGAAAGGTGAGCATTCTGTGCCCGGATTGACTGAAGCTCCTCCCAAACCCCACTGAGAGCCCAGCTACTCAATTGCAGAGGGAGGCCTAAGGGTTGTTGTTGCAAATCAAGTCGCTTTCACACATCGTTAATCGGTAATGCATGGAGCCAGTCACTGTGATACATCTCATCAGGTCCCTGTTCTTCATCTCTTGTCACAGTTCCATCCCTGCACCCTGCACTTTGGAACTCCATCCTGGAGGCCCTCTGCCTCGCCACCTCCATACCACAGTTCATCTGCCTCGTTCCCTCCATCTCACAATCCCGCAGGAAGGCTTTGATACTTTGGACCCTTTTGTTCCAGTCAAAGTTAGGAATTACAGTGAGAAGAAGTTTGAAAAGCTGCTATCAGTACTGTGTGGAACGCAAGTGGATCCAGCATTAGAAAGGTAAGGAGGGAGGGATTAGTGTGGGGTTGGTGGGGACAGTTATTTGCTCCCTCTCTCTGGATCTTTTGATACCAGTCAGTACTTTCCCCCAATTGACTTAATGCAAAGTCTCTACGAACTTGAAAACCACATTCAGAGAAGCCTTGTGTAATACTATTGTACAATGCAGAGAGCTGGGATTGTTGGGATTCATTCCGCCTCCTCACAGACTAATTCTCTGACTGCCTTTCCACGCGCCCGCAGCTCACACAGAGGAGGGGAAACAGGAGCTGCTTTTCTTGTGTTACTGCAATCCAGGAGTAATGGATGGAGTCCGCAGCTTCCTCTGAGCCCTGGAACAGAAGGAACCTGTCCATTTGCAACATTCTCTTGTCGAGGGGAGTGATGGCCCAGGATGTGGCCGAGTTTGCCCGGCCATCAGTCGGCATTCTGCTTCACCAGTCACAGGAGCCAACGCGATCACTGTCTGGCTCACCCAATCAGCAGCGACTGCCTGCCAGCCTGACATGAGATGTAATATAACCTTGTGAAGTCTGGCCTTGGCTGGGAGAGCCGTCTCTACCTTACAGACTGCAATGAACCAGTGCCTGATGCCTCAACGTCTCTTTCACACGTCTCTCTCACACTGGTCATGTTTCAAGCCGTGAGCAGCTGCGTGGAGCACGCTATAAAAGTGCAAGTGGTTCTTGTCTCAACAATAACAAATGACATTTGTATCCTGCCTTTCATGTCAGGAGGATGTGTGCGGGTGTCAAGGCTGTAGTTTGTTGTAATGGAAACCATTCCAACCCTCATTGTCCGAATGAGTAAGAAAGGTAAATGAAAAATATGTATGTGTCCGAGTGAACGTGAAAATGTTGTGAATGTTGGATAGACAGCAGTGTATGTGAAAGATGTGACAAAAGAAAGAGAAAACGGACAGAAAGGATGTCCTTCCTTCCCTTTGTATATCCTGGTACTGGCCACTTACCTTTGCGGATTAAAACATAGCAAAAACACTCAAGTGAGTAAAGAGGCTTATTTCAGAGAACTGTCTCTTGACTTTTTTATATCTGCACCCCCACCCCCTCCGCACCACCACTTCTGAATCCAACCTCAAATTAAGGCTCAAACCTTGACTGCCCAGCACTTGGGGAGGCCCTACAGATGTGAAAGGTGCTGTGGAAATGCTGTTACACACATTATCACTGTTGTGGAAACCTGGGCAGTGAGCTCTAACTCCAACAACACAATGAGATTCCTAGAGTGTCTATCACGTCAAGGGGGACATCTTATGTCTACATTTATGAGACAACATAATGAGATTACAATTTGAGACTACAAAGCATCAGATATATTTGTGACTCCCACTCATCCTACAGGTGTTTACCAACACACCTGGGTAAAGTTTAGTGACTGTGTGTTTGGAGAGGAGAGAGCAAAGTGTATTTACTTGGTGTTTGGTGTAAAGTTAAGTGACTGTGTGTTTGGAGAGGAGAAGGTAAAGTGTATTTATTTGGTGTTTGGTGTAAAGTGAAGTGACTGTGTTTGGAGAGAAGGAAAAGTGTATTTACTTGTTGTTTGGTGTAAAGTGAAGTGACTGTGTGTTTGGGGGAGTGTAAAGGGTAGTGATTGTGTGTGTGGGTGGATGGTACAATGTAGTGACTGTATGTTTGGGGTCAGAGACATTGGGGGAGAAGAGTCTGAGATAGAGACAGTGAGAAAGTAGGTCTATGATCAAGGGAGAGAAACAGAGAGAGTGAGAAAGAGTGGGGAGACAGGAAGCAGGTGATGTGGAGGTTTGAGGGGGAAGATGGGAGTGGAGGAGAGGATGGAGGGGGAGAGAGGAGATAATTGAACACTCCCCCCCCCACCCTCCCCATTGCCCTGACTCCGCCCCTTCTCCCCCTAACTCGTGACAAGTCAGCCTCCTTTCTCTGCCGCCACGTGATCCACCAGTTCACTCTCCCCCCACGTGATCCACAATCCCCGCCCCCGCCACGTGATCCGCCAGTACGGCGTCTGTCTGTATAAAAAGATGACTCTCCAGCTGGCAATGAAACGCCACCTGGCTTCCTGTACACTCACCAGCCCCCACACCCCCACGTGACCCGCCTGTCCACTCACCAGCCCCCACCCACCCCCACGTGACCCGCCTGTACACTCACCAGCCCCCACACCCCCCACGTGACCCGCCTGTACACTCACCAGCGCCCCCACCCCCCACGTGACCCGCCTGTCCACTCACTAGCCCCCACAACCCCCACGTGACCCGCCTGTACACTCACCAGCCCCCACACCCCCCACGTGACCCGCCTGGACACAAGGAGGGTTGTGTGCTGATCCGTACCCTTGCGTCGCCTCCTGCACTGTGCCCCGCCCCGCGCTGTTTGTGCCGGGAGATTTTTTTTAATGCAAAAAAAGGCGCAAAACTGTGAGCGTGCAGCGGGGTGGGGGGGGCGGTTTGGGGCTGCGCGCGCAGCCAAAGGCTTTCCGGACCTTTCCCACGCGTTTGCGGCTTCGGTTTGGGCGCCAAATCGTGTCTGAGGTAAAGAGGCCGCGGGTATAATAATAATAATGATAATCCCGGACTTTGGCGTGTTTAACCCCCTTGAAGTGTAGTGACTGTGTGTTTCCGGGTAGGCTACAGTGTAGTGACTGTGTGTTTGGTGTCTCTCTCTCTCACACACACAGTGGACAGGCTGATGGGAGAGGGATCAGGAATTACACCTTTAATAACCAGTCACTACAGTGTACACAATGTATTACATATCACACACTGTGTGGGCAGTCACTGCCTCAGTCACCATCCCACATACACTGTCAGCCCAGCTCTGGATGCCCCCAGTGACCTCAGCTGTCTCTGTCCGTCTGAACTGAACCGATTCCCCCCCAGCCTGAAACACATTAAACAGCAAATAACCATCTGATCACAATATACACTGGAAACTCTTCACTCGCAGGTTAATCCATCAATAAATCCCCTCAGACTGTCTCCATCCCGATACCCAGCCCCGTTCTCTGTGTGTTTATCACATTAAACACTGACACAAACACTCACCAGATCCTCTCCAGGCTGGTGCAGGTCAGTGTGAGGCGGAGGAGAGCGGGGACAGAGGCGTCTGTGAAGGAGTTAGACCTCAGGTCCAGCTGCCTCAGTGAGCGGCTTGTACTGAGAGCGGAGACCAGATCATCAGTGCAGCCATCGGTCAGACTGTTCCTATCCAGCCTGGAGATCAGAGACACAGAGACATGACAGGCATCAACAACAACAACAACAACAACAATATGACATGTGGGGAGGACTTCCCGAGGCGCAGGACAGACAGTGACTCAGACTGTGATGGGGAGAGAGGGAGAGAGTAGACCGGGCAGAGTGGGAGGAAGGGAGGGAGCTGAGGGAGAGACAGAGAGGGGATAGAGGGAGGATGGTGGGGTAGGGGGTGATGAAATGGGATGGAGGGAGGGAACAGCGGAGGGCAGTAGGAGAGAGCTGTTGGGGATGGGAGGAGGGAGGTAGCTGTTGTACTGAGGGAGCTGGGTGAGAGGGGACGAGTGGGGGAAGAGCTGGTGAAGGGAGAGATCTACGGGACGGAGAGAGTCGGCGGGAGAGAACTGGGGAGCGAGAGAGATGGGGAGTCAGGGAGCTATGCTGGGGAGTGTGAGAGGGAGGGAGCTGGGAGAGAGTGGGAGGCAGGGAGAGAAAGGGAGGACATGAGCAGGGGGAGAAGGACTGAGAGATAGAGTGAAGGAGGGAGCTTGGGGAGGGGGGAGCTGAGGAAGGAGGGGGGAGTGAGATTGGTGAGAGATAGAGGGAAAGAATGGTAGTGAGTGGGGCAGGGAGTGAACTGGAGGAGAAATGAGGAAGGGAGCTGGAGAGGGATGAACTGGGAAAGAGATTAGGACGGAGAGAACTGGGGGTAGGGAGAGAGGGAGGGAGGGAGGGAGCGAGCTGGGCGAAGGAGAACTGGAGAGAGTGAGGGGGCGATTTAGGGAATGGCGGAAGGAGGGGGGAAGGGAGCTAGGTAAGGAGGGTTGGAGGGAGGGAGGGAGGGAGTGGGGGAGGGAGGGAGGGAGGGAGGGAGGGAGGGAGGGAGGGAGGGAGGGAGGGAGGGAGGGAGGGAGGGAGGGAGGGAGGGAGGGAGGGAGGGAGGGAGGGAGGGAGGGAGGGAGGGAGGGAGGGAGGGAGGGATGGGGAGAGAGCGCTAATACATGTTCAGTGTGTGATCATTGAGATGGCTGATGGCCTCACACTGTCACACTGATTCCTGACACAATCTTCAGCTGATACCAACTGATCAGCCAGTGTCAATAACACACTGAGATATCGGGGGAATTCACACTCGGGATATTATATTCTCACACAGTCTGTTACTTACCACAGTGACTGTATTTTACACTCCCGTTTCTTCAGAGCCTCACACAGTGACTTCACTCCAGAATCTCCCAGATTATTGCCCCCCAGCCTGGACACAGAGACAGAGACACAGTGAATATAGTGTAACAATACAATACACATTGACATCTATATACAGGAGCTGGGGCCAGGGCCAGACACCTGAACGTACAAACACACACATCGTTACTAAGTCCTGGTTGGTTCAGACAAACACTGACATTTATATTCTAGTTACAGCAGGTCAGGCCTCACAGCTTTACAGGGACCGGGTTAGAATATTCATGAGATACAGCGAGAGAGAGAGAGAGAGGGAGAGAGAGAGAGAGCGATAGAGAGCGAAAGAGAGTCAGCGGGGTCGTTAGTGACAAGGAGAGAGAGACAACGGGAGCGTGAGATACAGCGAGAGAGAGGGAGTCAGAGAGAGACGTGGAAAGAGAGATTCAGAAAGAGATGGAGAGACAGCAAGCGAGAGGGAGAGTCAGAGAGAAAGAGAGTCAGCGGGGAGTGAGAGACTGCAAGAGAGAGAGAAAGTCAGAGAGTGTGTGGAAGGCAGCTTGAGAGAGAGTCAGATAGAGAGAGACAGGGAGAGAGAGAGAGCGGGAGGGAGAGTCCGCGAGAGAGTGAGCGGCAGCGAGTGAGAGACAGTGAGAGAGAGATAGCGAGACAAAGAAGGACAGCGAGAAAGAGAGGGAAAATCAGTGAGAGAGAAAGTCAGCGAGAGTAAGAGACTCGGAGAGAGAGAGAGAATGTAAGTGAGAGAGTGAGAGACAGCGAGACAGTGTGAGAGAATCAGTGAGAGAGAAAGTAAAAGTGAGTCAGAGATAGAGAAAGTCAGAGAGATTCGGAGAGACACAGACAACAAGAGATGGAGGGAGTCAGTGAGACACCATGAGAGAGAGAACGTCAGTGAGAGAGAAAGTCACTGAGAGAGTCAGCGAGAGACAGACAGCGAGAGATGCAGAGACATCGAGAGAGAGAGAGAAAATCAGTGAGAGAGCGACAGTGAGAGAGTCAGTGACAGCGAAAGAGAGAGAAAGTCAGTGAGAAATAGTGTGTCAGAGAGAGAGTAAGACTGACAGAGAGAGAGTAAGACTGACAGAGAGAGAGTAAGACTGACAGAGAGAGAGCGCGAGAGAGAGAGAGACAGCGAGAGAGGGTCAGAGAGAGAGAGTCAGTGAGAGAGAGAGACAGCGAGAGATAGAGTGAGAGACTGTGAGAGAGAGAAAACGAGAAAGTGAGAGAAAGTCACCGGGAGAGAATCAAAGAGAGAGCAATTCAGCGAGTGGGACAGCGAGAGAGAGTCTCATGGGGAGAGATAGAGAGAGTGAGACAGCGAGAAAGAGATAAAATCAATGAGGGAGAGAGTTAGATAGAGAGTCAGTAAAAGAGAGAGAGTCAGAGAGAGGGAAAGTCAGGGAGAAAGAGGTTCAGTGAAAGCGAGAGAGACAGCGATGGAGAGAGTGACAGAGAGATCGACAGAGTCAGTGAAAGAGAGGGAGAGAAAGTCAGAGAGAGAGCGGGAGACAGCGAGAGAGAGACAACAGCAACAAAATTACACGTGTGGTGCGCCATTGACGTCAGGAGAATAGCCCAAGGCGCTGAACAGACAGATCGGGACACGAGCAAGTGAAAGGGGGCAGGGTAGAGAGAGCGGAGAGAGTTGGGAGGGGAGGGAAGGAGTTGGGATGGGAGGGAGATAGTGATGACGGGAGAGAGAGAGTTGGGAAGGGAGGGAGAGGTTTGGGAGGGATAGGGAGAATGTTGGGAGAGGAGATATTGTGGAGGGGAAGGAGAGATTTGGGAGGCCAGAGTGTTTGGAGGGGATGAAGAGAGTTAGGAGGGGAGAGATAGAGTTGGGAGGAGAGGGAGATAGTTGGGAGGGGAGGGAGAGAGTTGGGAAGGGCGGGAGAGAGGTCGGAGGAGTGAGAGAGTTGAGAGGGAAGATGCAAGGATGGAGTGAAGGAGGGAGGGAGGGAGGAACTGAGGGAGGGAGTGATGGAGTGAGTGCGGGAGGACAGTAGGGAGGGAGGGAGAGAGGGAGGGAGCGAGGGATGTAGATAGGGAGGGAGTGAATGAGTGAGTGAGTGAGAGAGTGAGTGAGTGAGGGAGGGAGGGAGGGAGGGAGGGAGGGAGGGAGGGAAGGAGTAAGGGAGGGATGGTGGGAGTTAGGGCAAGAGGCAGGGAGGTGGGATGGAAGGATGCAGGGAAGGAGGGAGGGAGGGAGGATGGAGCGAGTGTGGGAGGGAGGGAGGGATAATGAGAGGGAGGGAGGTTGGGAGGGAGGTTGGGAGGGAGGGATGGAGGGAGGGAGGACGTGAGGGAGGGAGAGAGGGAGAGCAGGAGGGAGGGAGGGAGGGAGGGAGAGAGGAAGTTAGGTAGGGAGTGAGGGAGGGAGTGAGGAAATAGTGAGTGAGTGAGGGATGGAGGGAGGGTGGGAGGGAGGGAAGGAGTAAAGGAGTAAAGGAGGGAGTGAGGGAGTTAGGGCGAGAGTGAGGGAGGGGGGATGTAAGGAAGGAGGGAGTGTGGGAGGGAGGGAGGGAGGAACGGAGCTGGAGGAGGGAGTGAGGGCGCTAGTAGGGAGGGAGGGAGCGAGTGACAGACGGACGGAGGGAGGGATTTTGGGCGGGAGTGAGTGAGGTAGGGGGGATGGAGGGAAGGAGGGAGGGAGGGAGTGACGGACGGACGGAAGGAGGGATTTTGGGCGGGAGGGAGGGAGGATGGAGGGAAGGAGGGAGGGAGGGATGGAGGGAGGGAGAGATGAAGGGAGGGATGGAGGAAGGGATGGAGGGAGGGCGGGAGAGAGGGAGGGAGGATGGGAGGCAGGGAGGGAGAGAGGCAGGGAGGGAGGGATGGATGGAGGAATGGAGGGAGCGAGTGAGGGAGGGTTGGTTGGAGGGAGGGAGGAACGTAGCGAGCGAGGGAGGGAGGGAGGGAGGGAGGGAGTGAAGGAGAATAGAATGGTTGGAGAATGGGTGGTAGGGAGGAAGGGAGGGTGGGTGGTTGGGTGGGAGTGAGGGAGAGAGCGAGGGAGGGAGGGAGGGAATGAGAGTGGGAGGGAGGGAGAGATGGAGGGAGATAGAGAGGGCGGGAGGGATGGTGTGAGGGAGGGAGGGATGGTGTGAGGGAGGGAGGGAGGGAGGGAGCTGGGGGAGGGAGGGTGATGGGGGAGGGAGGGACGGAGGGACGGAGGGGGGGATATAGTGAGCGAGCGAGAGAGCGAGCGAAGCAGGGATGGAGGGAGGGAGAATGGGAGGGAGGGAGGTAGGGAGGGGTGGAGGTTGGGAGGGAAGAAGGGAGGGCGGGAGGGAGTTGGGTCGGGAGGGATCGAGGGAGGGAGGGGAGTGGGCGTGAGTGAGGGAGGGAGGTAGGGAGGGAGGGAGGGAGGGAGAGAGGGAGGGAAGAAGGGAATGGGAGAGCAGATTCCATGCTAATTCATGTTCAGTGTGTGATCACTGAGATGGCTGATGGCCTCACACTGTCACACTGATTCCTGACACAATATTCAGCTGATACCAACTGATCAGCCAGTGTCAATAACACACTGAGATATCGGGGGAATTCACACTCGGGATATTATATTCTCACACAGTCTGTTACTTACCCCAGTGTCTGTATTTTACACTCCGGTTTCCTCAGAGCCTCACACAGTGACTTCACTCCAGAATCTCCCAGATTATTGTCCCCCAGCCTGGACACAGAGACAGAGACACAGTGAATATAGTGTAACAATACAATACACATTGACATCTATATACAGGAGCTGGGGCCAGGGCCAGGGCCAGACACCTGAACGTACACACACACACATCGTTACTAAGTCCTGGTTGGTTCAAACAAACACTGACATTTATATTATAGTCACAGCAGGTCATGTATCAGAGCTTTACAGGGACTGGATTACAGTGTTAAGAGAGAGAGATATCCGATCGGGTTATCTCAGTCTCTTTCTCTCTCTCTCTCTCTCTCTCTTATTCTCACTGACTATTCTCTCTTTCTCTGTCTCTATCGCTCTCTGTGTTTATCGCATTCTCTCTGTCATTCCCTTTCTCTTTCTGTGAGTCCCAACTCTCCCAGTTGTTCTGTCTACTTGCTTCTCTCTCTATCTCTGAGACTCTCTCTCTCAGTCACTATCTCTTTTGTTCTCTTTCGTTCACTCCCTCCCGTTACTATCTCACTCTCTCCCCATTTCTCAGTCTCTCTCAAACAGTCTTTCTGTCTCTCAATGTCTCTCTGTGTCTCTATCTCTCTCTTTCTCCATCATTCACTCTCAGTCTGTCAACCCTCTCTCTCTTTCCCCAGCTGAGTTACCCTCTCCAAGTCTGTGCCTCTTTCTTTATTTCTCAGAGTTTGGAATCCTGTTGGTCACTGGTTCGAGCAGTCGTGTTTCAAGCGTGAGACCTGTGTTCGAATCCATTCAGGTCAGGGCGAAACACGAATCCTTACTCTACACATACGGCTAATAATAATCCCTCGCCCAAAAAAACTAGTGATTTTAACCCACTGTTGACTGTTTGTAGGGACGCTGCTGTGCGGAATTGCTTGTCGGGTTTCACCAACTAATAATAATACGGTATGAACAAACATATAGTCAATTAACTTTAAAGTATATTCTGTGAAGCGCTTTGGGTGTCTAGATGTAGGGGTTGCAGAGATTGGAGAGATTTAAATACAAGTATGAGGATCTTGAAGGTGAGCCTCTCCGAGACAGGGAGCCAGTGCAGTCTGGCAACAGCTGGGGTAATGGGGGAGTGGAGCTTGGTCCCAGTTGTCCTTCCTCCCCCACGTCCGGTCCCTGACCAGCATCACTTTCTTCCAACTCCGACACATTGCCCTTCTCCGCCAATATCTCACCACAAAATCTGCCGAAACCCCGGTCCATGCCTTTGACACCCCTCATCACCTATTCCAATGCCCTTGGACTATTCCAATGCCCTCCTCGTCCGTCTCCCCTTCGCTACCATTGATAAAATCCAGCTCATTCAGAACTCCGCCTCGCGATACCTTGTCAATAATCTGAGTCTGCTGAACCTTTTCCGACTGTGTTGGTTTTATTCAATCTGACCCTGTTTTCACGAGAGCAAGTGTGTCGAAATCAAGATCAACACCTTTCGCTTTGACCGTGCCTTCTGTCCCACACCAAACTCCAGTATCTCCCAGTCTCTCTGAGCCCCTCTCTCATACCCACCCTCCCTCCCTCCCTCCATCGCTCCCTTCCCCCCACTCACTCACTCACCCACCCACCCTCCCGCTCACTCACTCACTCACTCCTTCCCACACCCACCCACCGACGCACGCACCCATCCGCCCGCCCTCTCTCTCTCACTCTCTGTTTCTCCCTCTCTGCTTTTGTTTATCAGCTTCTCACATGCAACCAGAATCTCTCACTCTCTGATGCTTAGTTGTTTCTCACTCTGTCTGATGCTTCGTCTCTCTCACTCTGTCTCTCCCTCTTACTAATCTCTGCCTCTGTTTCGATTCTCACATTAGCTCAGACGGTCCTTTTCTCTCTCCCGCTATCAATGTATCTCTCTCTCACAGTTTCTTGCAGACTCTCACCATCTCTCTTTTCCATAACGAGTCTCTCTGGCACTCTCTCACTTGATCTTTCTCAGTCTCCCTCAAAGTCTCTCACTCACTCAGCCTTTATTTAACTGTTTATTTGTCACTCGCCCATTCTCTCTTTCCCATTCTTTCCCTCTCTACCTGTCTCTCTCGTGTTATCCGATGCTTTCACTCTCTCTCATCCTTAGTGTCTCTCTCAGTCTTTACACGCGCTCATTGTGTCTATCGAAGCCCTCTTACTCTTTCTTTAATTCCCACACTGTAGACCAGATGCTTTCACGCTCTCTCAATGTGTCTTACACTCTCTCTCTATGTTTCTCTCAGACTCTCACGATATCATTCTATCATACTGAGTCTCTCACACACATGCACACACACTCAAATTTCCCCAGTCTGTCCCAACGCCTTTCACTCTCTCCGCTTCTCTCGCTATCTGTGTTTATTTGTCGCACTCTCTCGCAGTCACTCCCACAATCTCTCTCTCATTCTCTCCCTCTCTGCCTTTCACTAACTCATTCCGTCTCTCCCTTCAGCCGACTCTGTCTGTTTCTCTCAGTCTCTCTCCCGTTTGCTCTCTCCAGTATCTCCCAGTCGCTCTGAGTCCCTCTCTCATTCATCCAGGCTCATTCAGTCACTCCATTTGTTTCACACACTCAGTCTCTCTGCCTTTTGCTCACACCCAGTCTCTATCAGTCTATTTATTTCACCTAGACATCTAGGCATCTGGAAATCACTTCCTCACTCCCTGCGCCTCCTCCCCTCTCTTCCCAGTTTTGCGTCTCAGCTAAAGTCCTTTCTCTTTGACAGCAACTTTGGGGATTTCCCCCCTCAAAGAGAACAGTCACCAGCCAGTCATTTGACACAGCAGCTCACACACCCCTCACTGACTGTCTTATCTCCCCCAGGTTTCTGACTGTGACCATCAACAATAACAAACCAGAGAACTCGGCACTTGTGCAGTGCGGGCACCAGGCACTGGATCCCTTCAGCTTCGATGTTACAGTTGGTGAGATTGAGCGTCTCTATGGTGACACGGGGATGTAACATCTTAACCAGCAGAGCACAAGTCGGAGGGTTCAATGTGATTCCGCTAAAGTTCAGTGTCTGCACAGCTTTGATTATATCCGGGGGAGGTTTGTTGCTCAGAGACTGAATCAATTCTGAAAGAGAAAGGACGCGAATAGTTTGATAGAAGGGAAACAGACGACGAATTGTTTCATGAAGTTAAACGAGCGCTGGGGTCTGGTACCACACGTAATGCACTGCGAGAATTCAGTGAAACCCCGCATTAGCCCAATAATATCAATGTGATCATCCAGGGTGAGATCCTGGATAGTGAGGATTTCGATGGAGAGGGAACGGACATTTTGAAGGGAAATGCGCATAGGTTTCCTTGTTGGAGGGAGGGGGTGGATTAGGAGAGGATTTGAGGATGCACAGAAGAGATGGTGTGGAGTGTGAGGAGGGGTGGAGAGTTGGGGAGGTTGCCGATGAGGGAGGGGGCAGTTACGATTGCCTTAAGAGGGTGGTTTGTAGGGAGTGTGTGAATGTTGGGGCAGTTGGGTTGGGCTGCTCTGTGACTGCCAGCGCCTGAGGTCATGTTGGACCCGGCGGAGGATTCCCAGGCTGGAGCAGAGGGCAGGGTTCATGGTGTCCAGGAGAGAGAGAATGTGGGGGACGGCGGGAGAATAGGACAGAGTGAGAGAAGCGGAGAGGAAGATGGGAGGAAAGACTTTTAGTTTGGAGGGGAGGCTCAGGTCGGGGCAGAAATGCATACGCAGGGACCAGGAGGCAGTGATCAGTGGGATGGGATTAGCCTGCAAGCCTTGTGGTCATGGATAAGACAATTACTGCATTTTCTGCTATTTTCTGCTGACCCACTTTCTCTATGTATGAACTTTTTTTTGATAAAAACCGTTTACGGGCAACATGTAACTGGGATGATGTAACAAGTGTCAGTGGGATGTACTGTTACTTACCCAATGTCAGCTGCAGATCTGGTGAACAAAACAAATAGTTACTATAGACAATTTTACATACAAATATGTGCCGATGCTGATACTGTTTTACGGTGATGGATGAGTTACAAACCTACAGCTTTAACAACTTTGTAAACTACAAATATATAAGTCAACAATTCACTGACATTCAAAGATTGAAATTTCGCATTCTTTGGTTTTATAAATGTCTGTGGGTTGTATCAGCATTTACACCTAGTTACAATTGACTTTGAATATGTAGAGTGAGACATGCAGAGAAAGATAAAGACAAATGTACAATATATATGTATGTCTTTGCTATACATGACAACCTGTAGTTCCATGGTTGCATCACTCGCATTGCAAGCGAGTGACTTGGGTTTGGTTCCTGGGAGGGCAACACTCTAAGTAAGTTTCCTTTACTCCACACGCCTCTGTGTATCTCGCATTAACTAGGGACCCAGTTGTTATTCAGTTGGTTTATGGCTTTTCTGTTGGTAATTAATAAATATCAGACTGTGTCTCCAAGCGCTTCACAGAATATTCTGTAAAGTGAATCGATTTGACATTTGTGGGCGAAACTCAGCAGTAAGTTGCACACAGCAGTGTCTTGCAAACAGTCGTGGATTGAAATGACCGATTTTTTTTCAAGGACTTATTGTCTGGCATGAGGAATCATAAAATCTTACAGCACAAAAGGAGGCCACTCTGCCAATCGATCCTGTGCTGGCTCTTTAAAAGGAGCACTTAATTCCACTCCCCAGCTCTCTCCCCATAACCTCGCAAATGCGTTCTTCCTAAATAAATGTCTACTTCTCTTTTTAAAGTTGTTATCGAATTGGCCGCTTTTCAGCGAATATATTCCAGATTTGAACAACTCGCTGAGTGTAAACATTTCTCCTCACCTCCCCTCCGTTTTTGTTTGAAACTACTTTAAATCTGTGACCACGAATCACTGATACGCCAGTAGAAACAGTTTGTCCTTGTTTACTTTGACCAATCCCCACATTATCTTAAAAACCTCTATTAGGTCTCCACGCAAACGTCTCTGTTTCAATGACAGTAAACCTAGCCTCTCTAACCTTGCCTCACAGCTGAATTCCCTCATTCCTGGTACCATCCTAATACATCTCCTCTGCACCATTTCCAATCCCTTAACATCCTTCCTAAAGTGTTGCAACGAAAATTGAATACAGTAATCTAGCTGAGGCCTAACCAAAGTTTTATAGAGTTTAGTCAGAACCTCCTGATTTTTGGATTCTATGCCCCTATTTATAAAGACTATTATCCCGTATGCTTTTCAACAGCCTTATCTGCCTGTGATGCCACCTTAGAAGAATTACTTACACAATCCCCCAGGTGTGTGTGTTCCTTCACACCCCTTAAGATTGTACTATCTGGCCTATAATGCCTCCCCTCATTTCTCCTCCCAAAATGCATCACCTACATTTCTCTACATTAAACGTCATCTGCCATGTGTCTGCCCATTTTACCATTGGGTCTATATCTTTTTGCACATGGCTTTCATGGTTCTCACTACTTACTATTTTTCTTTGCTTTGTGTCATCTTCAAACTTCGAAATGATACTCGCTAAACCCAAATCCAGATCATTAATATATATTCAAAACAGCAGTAGTCTCAATATGGATACCTGTGGGACGCCACTGTACACCTTTCTGTAGTAACGACATTTGGTCAATAATTCGCTCTGTCTGGAATCGAACCTAGATCTCTCGCTTGTAAGGCGAGTGCTCAAACCGCTGAGCCACAGAACTCCACAAACCTTCAAACAACAATTAACTTCCCTACAACACGCATAGACACAACAGCCTTCACCGCCACATCTCCTGCTAATCTGCTGCTTCATACTTTCTGACTTCTGGATCTCTTGTCTCAGTGAACTTTGCTGTTCCTCCAGTTTACGATCCATGGCTTCCTTCTCCTCCATTAAATTCTTCCTCAATTCTTCCACACACACTAACAGCTGATGGATCTTTTCCTCTCCCAATCGTTTCTCCTCAACCAGCTCTTGGTGAACCTGAGTTTGCTCCGTCCGTCTCTCTAACAGATCCATTTTCTCGCATTCGGCTAGGAAGGGGAAACATATAAAATCCAATGTCAAACACTGTGAGGAAGAAAATACCATGGACACAGGAGAATGGAAACACCACCTGAAAGCATTGGGAGCCCCAGGCGCCACCGACAACCTATACAGCTCTGTCATCCCACACTTTGATGGAGCGAAGTGAACTGATTGTGGTACAGACTTCCAAACGGTAGAGGCAGAGAGGTGGAAAAGTAGAGATGTGTGTCAGCTAGAGATGGAAAATAGACAATCACATTCCTCTCCACCACCTGTCTTCCATCATCAGCGGGACTACACTCGCTGGGTTGGAGCCCGACCTCACAACACTACGTTAATGCTAAATATTTCCCTTCCGGTTTCCACTCAGTCACCTGCGGAGAAACCCAAGGATCCATTTTTGGCCCCCTTTACTTCCTCAATTACACTCTTCCTACTGGTGATGTTATCCACAAACATGGGATTAACTTCCACGTGTATGCGGATGACACCCGACTTTACTTTTCCATATCCAATTACAACTCCGAGTCCCCTGATATTTCGTCACTTTGTCTGTCGGACATCATGGGCTGGATGCGGGCAAATTTCCTGCAGTTAAATGAAAACAAGACACAAGCCATACTCTTCGGTTCATATCGATGTCTGCTTACCCATAGATCCCACCTGCTCAACCTGCACGACCAGCCCATAAAACGTTCCGAATCGTGCACAGCTTACACATATGTGTACGTGCTCAGCTGTCATGGAGGCTGATAGTGTGCTGGGCTATGCTGGGGGCTGTTGTTTTCGGAGTATCAGCTGGGCTATGTTGGGAGCTGTGTGTGATGGTGGCTGTGTGTGCTGGGGGCTTTGTGTGCTGGTGGCTTTGTGTGCTGGGGGCTGTGTGTGATGGGGGCTGTGTGTGATGGGGGCTGTATGTGCTGGGCGCTGTGTGTGCTGGGGGCTGTGTGTGCTGGGGGCTGTGTGTGCTGGGGGCTGTGTGTGCTGGGGGCTGTGTGAGCTGGGCTATCCTGGGTGCTGTGTATTCATATTGAGAATGGAAAGACATTTACCTGGGTCGATGCTGTCTCTGATCTCTCTCTCAGGCAGATCAATCTCTCACCCTGACAGCTTAAAATCCAAGGTACTCCGAGTCCGGAGACTGGAAGACATAAGCCATTTGCAGCCCACAACTGTCTACCTTTAATTTCCTTGCCGTCTCAGTGACTGTGTGCACGTGGTCAGGCACCAGCTGCTTCTCTATCCGGTTCTTCAGGTTAGTCGTGTATTTATTATTGAGTCAGAAACAATTCTGACTGAAAGTACAGAGGAGGAGACCTCCCATATCTGTCCACAGTCAAGTCCATCTGCAATCACACGGTCTGAGCAGCTTCTCTGATGCTCTGATCGGGGATCTGCTCTATGTTCAGGCTGCCATTCTTCCGACTAGACATTAAGTCAAGGTTCTGTATGCCTGGGTGTACAGATGGACGATAAAGAACCCATGGCACTATCGGATATTGTTTCCCTCTCCACCACAACTCGCTGCCACCGCTTGTCACCCAGAACCTCAGTCCCAGCGTTGCTGGCTGAGCACACAACAGCAACATTACATTACATTTATACAGGCATTTTCAGGTTGCGAGGTCGTCCAAAGACCCGTTTAGACAAAACGCCCCAAAGTTATGGATCTCTCACTCAATCGCTTCTCCTGCCCCTCTCTCCTGGTTCGACTGTGAGATAACGAGTGTGCGTTGGGAAGATGTGGTTTTGGAATGTGATAAGGCGCTTATCTCCCCCTGAAAGCCGCTGAGTTGGGGGGTTGATTAGCGTCTTGCATCTTGATTCTAACCGACAAATATTGTAACCGAATTGCCGCAAACTACATATACCAATATTTTGTCTTTGATCGATTTTTGGCCCAGAAAACTTAGTCAATGCTCGTTACAGGATATTCTGTGAAGATATCTGACTGAAGAGTTAAGTCACAATGATTAGATTTTTTTACATTTTATTATTGTAATGAGTGGTTGTTATGACTATAATGTTTATTTTATGGGAGAACAGAACTTCTGCCTTGTTTTAAAAGTTTTAATTTGAATTTAAATTTTTGAAACAGTTTTCAAATCGCTCATCAAGTTTGAAAGTGAACACGATCGTTTTAGACTTAAATACTGTAAATAAATTACAGTTAACTCCACGTTTAGAAACGCAATCTCTGAATATCATCCTCTGTACAGAAAAATAAATACCTCAAAGAGTTCTACTAACCGATGTTTACCCCACAACTACTCCCCTTACTCTTGCCAGTCTCTCGTGGTTACCCCAACTAGCCTCGCTCTGTTCCCAACCAGACGCAATCCTCCTCCTCCCTCTTTATTCAACTTGTCCCATTCCCCCACGCGAAGCATGGCAACCGGACGTCGAAGACGAGGGTCTTGTAATGCACCTTCGAGTAGGCAAATGAGGGAACGAGTTGGGGGAATTCTGAGACCGAGCTCCAAAGCAAGGGAGAAGAAATTTAATTCAATATGCGTTGAGCATTTTATTGATTGTCGGTAGATTGTTCCAAACCTCGACATTCCTGCCAGTAGATTAATCACGCAGTGACTTGCCAAACTGGTTGGATATGAATTTCTGCGAAGCGCCGCTCACTGTGGTGAGAGCCACATTCCAGGAGTGTTTCGGTTCATAAACAGTCTGAGACCTGCCGCTCGCCTATCCAGCGGGAGGGAACCCAAAGGAAGGAATAGGCAACACAACAGCAGATCTGGGAAATAACTCAATAAAGTAGAAAACAGTAAATTAACCCTTTGGTTATCTGACGAGCAGTGGTGTGACTTACATCAGTGTGTGAGTCTTGCTTAACCTGGAGTCCAGCCGTTTGTTCCTGTGCCAAGTACAGTTCAACAGGTCAAACCTTAACACATCAACTTGGTGAAACGAGACAGGATTGTTTAATGGACTGTGAAGAAGGAGTTGGATACCCTGTCGCACAGACCTTTGCTCAAAAGCCGAGTTCATATCAACAACTACAGGAGCAAAATTAAACCAGTAAAGCTCCTTTCAGGAGGCCTATCACAGTCATTGGACGCTGGACAGTCATTGTTTCAGACCCGAGCACGGGACAGTGTGTGTGTAGTGGTACACAATTCATGCACGAATGTTTCTCCATGTCACCACAATTTACTGATTATTGTTAATGTTTATTTCCTGGTGTATCTCGATGCTTTTGCAGTCGGAACATTGCTGCTCCCAGCAAATTATCCATGTAGGGAGTGCGGGAGGCGGTGTGGGTGGGTGGGTAAATAGTATAGGTGATACCTTCAGCAGGTTTCTTCATCTAAACACAAAGGAATTGTTTTCCCAACAATTGTTGGGATATGAAATATTCACCATGCACTGTGTTAAATTCAAGGAGCGTTTTATTGCAACTGAAAGGATGGATGGGATTTGAGACTGAGAACAAAAGATTCACTGCTCCTGCCCACAAACCGGTTTCTGCTCTTCTCTGGAGAGAATTTGTGCTGTATTTCCTTCACCAAACCCCGGTGGCTATTAGACAATCACATCCTAACTGGCGTCCGAGAAGCTCCTTCTCTCAACAGCTCAGTGTCATTGTTTGGAGCATCCGAGGAGTGATAAGGCAATGGATAATGTCCACTGCGTGGCCTATACGTCAGCCATGATTCCCACAGTAACTAACTCCCAACAGAGCAATATGTGATACTAAAATGGGAGGGGATGTTTGCAGTAACTGTAGGAGAAGGAAACTGGAAGCAGATACTGTCACTTTAAAAAAATCGGCTGAAAACTGCACAGTGGAATTTAGTATGGGAAAGCACAGAGCTGATGCAAAAATTAACAGAGTTGATATTGAAGTTTATAATGTAGGAATGGTGAATATGTTAACGGTTTCCATTATGTACTTTGTTTCTTCGTGTCTTGCAGACAATTTAGAAATTCAAGTGTTAATAAATTGAAAAAATGTTGATAAAATGGGTAAATGTAAGAGTTGACAATTTAGTAAATCTGCCACCATCAACGAGGCTCATCTGGTCCTTGTAATCTAAATGTCGGCAACATCAGCGTATCTTAAAAACTCAATTTTATTTCTCTCTATGCTTCCTGACAGACTATTCTAAAAGTGAACACCACAACTGGTAAATAAAACCCAGGGTTGCTCGGCAGACAGCTGGGAAATGAGTTTGTTACAACGGCAAATCCCTTTAGTGGAAGTTATATTTCAGGAAACTGTCAGATGCTAATCAGCATGAGATCTATAGTTTGCGTGTCCAGCAGGAGGGTCCAAAAAACACAACATGGGAGTTACCTTAGCAACGGAGGAATCACAAGATAAAAAAGTAAACCCACATTTCTCTGTAGTGCTTTAGACTGCGGTAGTGAATTATTGTATCAGGACGTGAGGCCTGGATCGCCTGGATAGCAGGGGTTCGCTCATCATTAATGTCGTAACATGTTAACTTTATAAGATGATTTCGGATTTGGGGGTGGTGGGGGGGATTATATAGACGTAGAATCATATCCAGTTGTCCAGCTGTTTGTCATGTGCCAAGCACAGATTACCAGGCTCCATGACCCCATGACATTCCTCGCCCCCTCCCCGTCATCCCGTTGCTCAGTGGGTTGAGATAGAAATCCTCATTTTTCAGGCCCTCTGCTGCCATGGCCGATTATATATCTCTGACCTGCTAACCCGATGAACCTACTTGCAGGCTCTGAAATGTGGTCCGTGTGACCTGCCCAACAATTCCTACCAATGGTCGCTGGGATTTCAGCCTCTCTTCCCCCACACTTTGCAAATCCATCCAAAAATCTGTTCGCCTTGCTCGCTTTCTGGCCTCCTACAAGGCCCGATACAATACCTTCCCTTATGTCCACGACTTCAGCTGTGCTGCTAAACCCGTCGGCTCTGCTGATGCGAAAGGCATTTTAGGAACGTTATTTTGTTGGTGTTATCAACATGTAAATTGTTTGCAATTCCATATTGCAATGCACGACCATATCGCCAATCTTGATGGAATGTTTCTCAACTTTGTTGCTGACGCTATCTCATTGGAACTGAAGTTGTAAATACGCTATCAGCAAGCTAAATCTGTCGGGACTTGCACGATGCTTGCAGTTGATTTTGTGAGCAGCGCCGCTCCATATAGTGAGAGTCACATTTCAGTGATGGTTCAGACACCAAACTGCCTGAGAGCTCATACTGTCGATGAGGACATGGAATCTATCACTTCACCTTCAGAATGGAGTCTGGGGGAATAGGTTGGGGGCTAGAAGTGCTGACGTCATTTCGGATCAGAACAAGCTCTAAGAGATATGGAGTATCACAACGCATTGCTAGTATGTGAAGTGGAATGGTGAGGTCAGTTCCAACATTGTTGGCGTGGCATTGTTCCAACAGTTGTGAGGACTATTTATACAGTATGTTTACTGTATAAACATACTGCATTAAAGACTTGCATTTGTGCACTTCCATATCGTTTTGTTTTTCAACTTCCTGAAAACGTTTAACAGGATTTTACTGTGAGATATAGTAACAGTGCATTTGTCGTTGAGCAGCCTACAATAGTGACTATGTGTGTCATTAATGTAGTGGAAAAGAGAGAAATGCTGCTTTGTTTACAGAGAATGATAGTGAGAACTGGAACGAATTGTGCAGTTGTACTGAACAATGGAGCTGGTAAGAAATAATGTCTGTATCTAAGATTCAAGAAAGGTGGGGGTGGTTATTGCTAAGGTTGAGGCAGATGGTCTGTCTGTCTGTCTGTATTAAGAATAAGAACAAAGTGTTTGATTTGGCGACTGTCAGTGTCTCAGGTGATCAAACCATCTGTGTATAAACAGACAAACTCTGTGTAGATTAATCGCAATAATGAGAATTGTGAAGTCTGCGTTTGGTTTGGCCGCGTTTTGTGGGCGACACAAACACTGTGTAGACGAAGCTACAGTGACCAACTCACAGGAACAAAAGTCCATTTACAGATGGCCTCTCACGTCAGACTCACTGTAACACTGAAGATCACAGTTGATAATAAAGCTGACATGGCCCTGAGTCGTTCCCTGACTTTGGCGTCTGTCCGTCCTTCCCTCCGTCTGTCTGTCTGTGAGCAAGTGACGTCACGTGAGATGCACTCACACAGAGAGAGAAGGTGAGAGAGAGTCTTATCTCTAGCCTGAGATACACTCACACAGAGAGAGAGAGGGAGAGAGAGGGAGAGAGAGAGAGAGACCTCTGCAGCCTGACGTGCCCTCACAGAGAGAGAGAAGGTGGGAGAGAGAGATGTTATTACAGCGTGGGATTCACAGAGAGAGAGAGAGAGTGATCTCTCCACAGCCTGAGATACAGAGATACAGAGAGAGAGAGAAGGCGTGTGAGAGAGAAATGTACATATTCCTGCAACTTGAGATACAGAGAGAGAGATCTGTCGCCAGCCTGAGATACACTCACACAGAGAGGGAGTCGGTGAGAGAGAGAGAAGGAGGGGGGAATATGAGAGAGGGATATATGCAGACCTGTCTACTGCCTGTGATACACTCACACACAAAGAGAGCGAGACAAGGTGAGAGACAGAGAGAAGGGAAGAGAGTTAGAGAGAGAGCTCTCTGCAGCCTGAGATACACACACAGATAGAGAGAAAGTGTGTGTGTTTGGGGGGGGGGGGGGGGGGGGGGCGGAATATGACACAGAGATACCCTCACAGTATGAGAGAGAGAGAGAGTCTGAGATATAAACACTGAGGGAGACACGCGCAGTGAGGGAGAGACACGTCCGTGTCTGTCTCTGTGTCTCTGGGACACACAACCACACCCGAGAGATTGAGACACACACACACATACACACGCAGCCTCAGATACAAAGAGAGCATCAGCTTCTCTGATGCTCTGATGGGGGAATCAGCTAAATGTTCAGGCTGCCATCCTTTGGACTAGACATTAAGCCAAGGTTCTGTCTGCCTGGGTGTACAGGTGGACGATAAAGATCCCATGGCGCTATCGGATATTATTTCCCTCTCCATCACAACTCGCTGCCACCGCTTGGCACCCAGAACCTCAGTCCCAGCGTTGCTGGCTGAGCACACAACAGCAACATTACATTACATTTATACAGCCATTTTCAGGTTGCGAGTTCGTCCAAAGGCCTGTTTAGACAAAATGCCCCAAAGTTATGGATCTCTCACTCAAACGCTTCTCCTGCCCCTCTCTCCTCGTTCGACTGTGAGATAATGAGTGTGGGTTGGGAAGATGTGGTTTTGGAATGTGACAAGGCGCTTATCTCCCCCCTGAAAGCCGCTGAGTTGGGGGATTCATTAGCGTCTTGCATCTTGATTCTAACCGACAAATATTGCAACCGAATTGCCGCAAACTACATATACCAATGTTTTGTCTTTAATCGATTTTTGGCCCAGAAAACTTAGTCAATGCTCGTTACAGGATATCCTGTGAAGATATTTGACTGAAGAGTTAAGTCACAATGATTAGTTTTATTTACATTTTATGATTGTAATGATAGTGGTCGTTATGACCATAATGTTTATTTTATGGGAGAACAGAATGTCTGCCTTGTTTCAAAAGTTTTAATTCGAATTTAAATTTTTGAAACAGTTTCAAATTGCTCATCAAGTTTGAAAGTGAACACGATTGTTTCAGACTCAATTACTGTAAATAAATTATAGTTATCTCCACGTTTAGAAACTTAGCTTCTGAATATCATCCTCTCTACAGAAAAATAAATATCTTAAAGGGTCCTACTAACGGATTTTAACCCCCAACTACTCCCCTTACTCGTGCCAGTCTCTCATGGTTACTCCAACTAGCCTCGCTCTGTTCCCAACCAGACGCAATCCTCCTCCTCCCTCTTTATTCAACTTCTCCCATTCCCTCACGCGAAAGATGGCAACCGGACGTCGAAGACGAGGGTCTTGTAATGCGCCTACGAGGAGGCAAATGAGGGAACGAGGTGGGGGAATTCTGAGACCGAGCTCCAAAGGAAGGGAGAAGAAATTTAATTAAATATACGTTCCGCATTTTATTGTTATTCGGTAGATTATTCCAAACCTCGACATTCCTGCCAGTAAATTAATCACGCAGTGACTTGCCAAACTGGTTGGATATGAATTTCTGCGAAGCGCCGCTCCCTGTGGTGAGAGCCACATTCCAGGAGGGTTTCGGATCATAAACAGGCTGAGACCTGCCGCTCGCCTGTCCAGCGGGAAGGATCCCACAGGAAGGAATAGGCAACACAACAGCAGATCTGGGAAATAACTCAATAAAGTAGAAAACAGTAAATTAACCCTTTGGTTATCTGACGAGCAGCGATGTGACTTACATCAGTGTGTGAGTCCTGCTTAACCTGGAGACCAGCCGTTTGCTCCTGTGCCAAGCACAGGTCAACAGGTAAAACCTTAACACATCAACTTGGTGAAACGAGACAGGATTGCTTAATGGATTGTGAAGAAGGAGTTGGATACCCTGTCGCACAGACCTTTGCTCAAAAGCCGAGTTCATATCAACAACTACATGAGCAAAATTAAACCAGTAAAGCTCCTTTCAGGAGGACTATCACAGTCATTGGACGCTGGACAGTCATTGTTTCAGACCCGAGCACTGGACAGTGAGTGTGTAGTGGTACCCAATTCATGCAGGAATGTTTCTCCATGTCACCACAATTTACTGATTATTGTTCATGTTTATTTCCTGGTGTATCTCGATGCTTTTGCAGTCGGAACATTGCTGCTCCCAGCAAATTAGCGATGTAGGGACGTGTCACGTGGATGCAGGTGATTTTGTGAGAAGTGCTGCACCCTTTAGTGGGCGTCAGATGTTACCAATGGATCAGATAAAACAGGCTGAGAGCTGCTGCAAAGAGGTGCGGAGATTGTATCTTCTTCCCGACTTTAGAAGCGCTCTTTTAAGTAAAACAAAAGTTACGCTTTTTGTGCCTCTGTTCCTCTCTGTGTGTGTGAGTGTTTGTTTGTGTGTATATATGGGGGGAGTCGGTGGGGCTGGGTGGGTAAATAGTATAGGTGAAACCTTCAGCAAGGTTTCTTCAACGAAACACACAGGAATGGTTTTCCCAACAATTGTTGGGATATGAAATATTCACCATGCACTTTGTTAAATTCAAGGAGCGTTGCTATTGCAACTGAAAGGATAGATGGGATTTGAGACTGAGAACAAACGATTCACTTCTCCTGCCCACAAACCGGTTTCTGCTCCTCTCTGGAGAGAATTTGTGCTGGATTTCCTCCACCAAACCCCAGTGACTATTAGACAATCACATCCTAACTGGCGATCGAGAAGCTCCATCTCTCAACAGCTCAGTGTCATTGTGTCTGTCTGTCTGTCTGCCTGTACGTCTGTCTGTCTGTCTGTATTAAGAATAAGAACAAAGTGTTTGATTTGGTGACTGTCAGTGTCTCAGGTGGTCAAACCATCTGTGTATAAACAGACAAACACTGTGTAGATTAATCACAATAATAAGAATCGTGAAGTTTGCGTTTGGTTTGGCCGCGTTTTGTGGGCGACACAAATACTGTGTAAATGAAGCTACAGTGACCAACTCACAGGAACAACAGTCCATTTACAGATCGCCTCTCACGTCAGACTCACTGTAACACTGAAGATCACAGTTGATAATAAAGCTGACATGGCCCTGAGTCGCTCCCTGACTTTGGCGTCTGTCCGTCTGTCTGTCTGTGAGCTAGTGACGTCACGTGAGGGCCCCACACACAGAGAGAGAAGGTGAGAGAGAGAGATGTTATTACAGCCTGGGATTCACAGAGAGAGAGAGACAGAGAGAGATCTCCGCAGTCTGAGATACAGAGAGAGAGAGTGAGCGAGATCTCCACAGTCTGAGATACAGACAGAGAGAGAGAGAGAGAAGGCGTGTTATAGAGAACTGTACATATTCCTGCACCTTGATATACAGAGAGAGAGAGAGATCTGTCGCCAGCCTGAGATACACTCACATAGAGAGAGGGAGTAGGTGAGAGACAGAGAGAAGGGAAGAGAGTTAGAGAGAGAGAGCTCTCTGCAGCCTGAGATACACACACAGATAGAGCGAAAGTGTGTGTGTGTGGGGGGGGTGGGGGCGGGATGTGACAGAGAGATACCCTCACAGTATGAGAGAGAGAGAGAGTCTGAGATATAAACACTGAGGGAGACACGTGCAGTGAGGGAGAAAGACGTCTGTGTCTGACTCTGTGTCTCTGGGACACACAACCACACCCGAGAGAGTGAGACACACACATACATACACACGCAGCCTCACATACAAAGAGAGCATCAGCTTCTCTGATGCTCTGATGGGGGATCAGCTAAATGTTCAGGCTGCCATCCTTCGGACTAGACATAAAGCCAAGGTTCTGTCTGCCTAGGTGTACAGGTGGACGATAAAGATCCCATGGCACTATCGGATATTGTTTCCCTCTCCACCACAACTCGCTGCCACCGCTTGTCACCCAGAACCTCAGTCCCAGCGTTGCTGGCTGAGCACACAACAGCAACATTACATTACATTTATACAGCCATTTTCAGGTTGCGAGGTCGTCCAAAGGCCTGTTTAGACAAAATGCCCCAAAGTTATGGATCTCTCACTCAATCGCTTCTCCTCCCCCTCGCTCCTCTTTCGACTGTGAGATAACGAGTGTGGGTTGGGAAGATGTGGTTTTGGAATGTGTTAAGGCGCTTCTCTCCCCCTGAAAGCCGCTGAGTTGGGGGGTTCATTAGCGTCTTGCATCTTGATTCTAACCGACAAATATTGCAACCGAATTGCCGCAAACTACATATACCAATATTGTAATCGATTTTTGGCCCAGAAAACTTAGTCACTGCTCGTTACAGGATATTCTGTGAAGATATCTGACTGAAGAGTTAAGTCACAATGATTAGATTTTTTTACATTTTATTATTGTAATGACAGTGGTTGTTATGACTATAATGTTTATTTTATGGGAGAACAGAACTTCTGCCTTGTTTTAAAAGTTTTAATTTGAATTTAAATTTTTGAAACAGTTTTCAAATCGCTCATCAAGTTTGAAAGTGAACACGATCGTTTTAGACTTAAATACTGTAAATAAATTACAGTTAACTCCACGTTTAGAAACGCAATCTCTGAATATCATCCTCTGTACAGAAAAATAAATACCTCAAAGAGTTCTACTAACCGATGTTTACCCCACAACTACTCCCCTTACTCTTGCCAGTCTCTCGTGGTTACCCCAACTAGCCTCGCTCTGTTCCCAACCAGACGCAATCCTCCTCCTCCCTCTTTATTCAACTTGTCCCATTCCCCCACGCGAAGCATGGCAACCGGACGTCGAAGACGAGGGTCTTGTAATGCACCTTCGAGTAGGCAAATGAGGGAACGAGTTGGGTGAATTCTGAGACCGAGCTCCAAAGGAAGGGAGAAGAAATTTAATTCAATATGCGTTCCGCATTTTATTGATTGTCGGTAGATTGTTCCAAACCTCGACATTCCTGCCAGTAAATTAATCACGCAGTGACTTGCCAAACTGGTTGGATATGAATTTCTGCGAAGCGCCGCTCACTGTGGTGAGAGCCACATTCCAGGAGGGTTTCGGTTCATAAACAGTCTGAGACCTGCCGCTCGCCTGTCCAGCGGGAGGGAACCCAGAGGAAGCAATAGGCAACACAACAGCAGATCTGGGAAATAACTCAATAAAGTAGAAAACAGTAAATTAACCCTTTGGTTATCTGACGAGCAGCGGTGTGACTTACATCAATGTGTGAGTCTTGCTTAACCTGGAGTCCAGCCGTTTGTTCCTGTGCCAAGTACAGTTCAACAGGTCAAACCTTAACACATCAACTTGGTGAAACGAGACAGTATTGTTTAATGGACTGTGAAGAAGGAGTTGGATACCCTGCCGCACAGACCTTTGCTCAAAAGCCGAGTTCATATCAACAACTACAGGAGCAAAATTAAACCAGTAAAGCTCCTTTCAGGAGGACTATCACAGTCATTGGACGCTGGACAGTCATTGTTTCAGACCCGAGCACGGGACAGTGTGTGTGTAGTGGTACACAATTCATGCACGAATGTTTCTCCATGTCACCACAATTTACTGATTATTGTTAATGTTTATTTCCTGGTGTATCTCGATGCTTTTGCAGTCGGAACATTGCTGCTCCCAGCAAATTATCCATGTAGGGAGTGCGGGAGGCGGTGTGGGTGGGTGGGTAAATAGTATAGGTGATACCTTCAGCAGGTTTCTTCATCTAAACACAAAGGAATTGTTTTCCCAACAATTGTTGGGATATGAAATATTCACCATGCACTGTGTTAAATTCAAGGAGCGTTTTATTGCAACTGAAAGGATAGATGGGATTTGAGACTGAGAACAAAAGATTCACTTCTCCTGCCCACAAACCGGTTTCTGCTCTTCTCTGGAGAGAATTTGTGCTGTATTTCCTTCACCAAACCCCAGTGGCTATTAGACAATCACATCCTAACTGGCGTCCGAGAAGCTCCTTCTCTCAACAGCTCAGTGTCATTGTTTGGAGCATCCGAGGAGTGATAAGGCAATGGATAATGTCCACTGCGTGGCCTATACGTCAGCCATGATTCCCACAGTAACTACCTCCCAATAGAGCAATATGTGATACTAAAATAGGAGGGGATGTTTGCAGTAACTGTAGGAGAAGGAAACTGGAAGCAGATACTGTCACTTTAAAAATATCGGCTGAAAACTGCACAGTGGAATTTAGTATGGGAAAGCACAGAGCTGATGCAAAAATTAACAGAGTTGATATTGAAGTTTATAATGTAGGAATGGTGAATAGGTTAACCGTTTGCCATTATGTACTTTGTTTCTTCGTGTCTTGCAGACAATTTAGAAATTCAAGTGTTAATAGATTGAAAAAATGTTGATAAAATGGGTAAATGTAAGAGTTGACAATTTAGTAAATCTACCACCATCAACGAGGCTCATCTGGTCCTTGTAATCTAAATGTCGGCAACATCAGCGTATCTTAAAAACTCAATTTTATTTCTCTCTATGCTTCCTGACAGACTATTCTAAAAGTGAACACCACAACTGGTAAATAAAACCCAGGGTTGCTCGGCAGACAGCTGGGAAATGAGTTTGTTACAACGGCAAATCCCTTTAGTGGAAGTTATATTTCAGGACACTGTCAGATACTAATCAGCATGAGATCTATAGTTTGCGTGTCCAGCAGGAGGGTCCAAAAAACACAACATGGGAGTTACCTTAGCAACGGAGGAATCACAAGATAAAAAACTAACCCCAAATTTCTCTGTAGTGCTTTAGACTGCGGTAGTGAATTATTGTATCAGGACGTGAGGCCTGGATCGCCTGGATAGCAGGGGTTCGCTCATCATTAATGTCGTAACATGTTAACTTTATAAGATGATTTCGGATTTGGGGGTGTTGGGGGGGATTATATAGACGTAGAATCATATCCAGTTGTCCAGCTGTTTGTCATGTGCCAAGCACAGATTACCAGGCTCCATGACCCCATGACATTCCTCGCCCCCTCCCCGTCATCCCGTTGCTCAGTGGGTTGAGATAGAAATCCTCATTGTTCAGGCCCTCTGCTGCCATGGCCGATTATATATCTCTGACCTGCTAACCCGATGAACCTACTTGCAGGCTCTGAAATGTGGTCCGTGTGACCTGCCCAACAATTCCTACCAATGGTCGCTGGGATTTCAGCCTCTCTTCCCCCACACTTTGCAAATCCATCCAAAAATCTGTTCGCCTTGCTCGCTTTCTGGCCTCCTACAAGGCCCGATACAATACCTTCCCTTATGTCCACGACATCAGCTGTGCTGCTAAACCCGTCGGCTCTGCTGATGCGAAAGGCATTTTAGGAAAGTTATTTGGTTGGTGTTATCAACATGTAAATTGTTTGCAATTCCATATTGCAATGCACGACCATATCGCCAATCTTGATGGAATGTTTCTCAACTTTGTTGCTGACGCTATCTCATTGGAACTGAAGTTGTAAATACTCTATCAGCAAGCTAAATCTGTCGGGACTTGCACGATGCTTGCAGTTGATTTTGTGAGCAGCGCCGCTCCATATAGTGAGAGTCACATTTCAGTGATGGTTCAGACACCAAACTGCCTGAGAGCTCATACTGTCGATGAGGACATGGAATCTATCACTTCACCTTCAGAATGGAGTCTGGGGGAATAGGTTGGGGGCTAGAAGTGCTGACGTCATTTCGGATCAGAACAATCTCTAAGAGATATGGAGTATCACAACGCATTGCTAGCATGTGAAGTGGAATGGTGAGGTCAGTTCCAACATTGTTGGCGTGGCATTGTTCCAACAGTTGTGAGGACTATTTATACAGTAAACATAAAGACTTGCATTTGTGCACTTCCATATCGTTTTGTTTTTCAACTTCCTGAAAACGTTTAACAGGATTTTACTGTGAGATATATTAACAGTGCATTTGTCGTTGAGCAGCCTAAAATAGTGACTATGTGTGTCATTAATGTAGTGGAAAAGAGAGAAATGCTGCTTTGTTTACAGAGAATGATAGTGAGAACTGGAACGAATTGTGCAGTTGTACTGAACAATGGAGCTGGTAAGAAATAATGTCTGTATCTAAGATTAAAGAAAGGTGGGGGTGGTTATTGCTAAGGTTGAGGCAGATGGTCTGTCTGTCTGTCTGTATTAAGAATAAGAACAAAGTGTTTGATTTGGCGACTGTCAGTGTCTCAGGTGATCAAACCATCTGTGTATAAACAGACAAACTCTGTGTAGATTAATCGCAATAATGAGAATTGTGAAGTCTGCGTTTGGTTTGGCCGCGTTTTGTGGGCGACACAAACACTGTGTAGACGAAGCTACAGTGACCAACTCACAGGAACAAAAGTCCATTTACAGATGGCCTCTCACGTCAGACTCACTGTAACACTGAAGATCACAGTTGATAATAAAGCTGACATGGCCCTGAGTCGTTCCCTGACTTTGGCGTCTGTCCGTCCTTCCCTCTTTCTGTCTGTCTGTGAGCAAGTGACGTCACGTGAGATGCACTCACACAGAGAGAGAAGGTGAGAGAGAGTCTTATCTCTAGCCTGAGATACACTCACACAGAGAGAGAGAGGGAGAGAGAGAGAGAGACCTCTGCAGCCTGAGGTGCCCTCACAGAGAGAGAGAAGGTGGGAGAGAGAGATGTTATTACAGCCTGGGATTCACAGAGAGAGAGAGAGAGTGATCTCTCCACAGCCTGAGATACAGAGATACAGAGAGAGAGAGAAGGCGTGTGAGAGAGAAATGTACATATTCCTGCAACTTGAGATACAGAGAGAGAGATCTGTCGCCAGCCTGAGATACACTCACACAGAGAGGGAGTCGGTGAGAGAGAGAGAAGGAGGGGGGAATATGAGAGGGATATATACAGACCTGTCTACTGCCTGTGATACACTCACACACAGAGAGAGCGAGATAAGGTGAGAGACAGAGAGAAGGGAAGAGAGTTAGAGAGAGAGAGCTCTCTGCAGCCTGAGATACACACACAGATAGAGAGAAAGTGTGTGTGTTTCGGGGGGGGGGGGGGGGGGGGGGGCGGAATATGACACAGAGATACCCTCACAGTATGCGAGAGAGAGAGAGAGAGTCTGAGATATAAACACTGAGGGAGACACGCGCAGTGAGGGAGAGACACGTCCGTGTCTGTCTCTGTGTCTCTGGGACACACAACCACACCCGAGCGATTGAGACACACACACACATACACACGCAGCCTCAGATACAAAGAGAGCATCAGCTTCTCTGATGCTCTGATGGGGGAATCAGCTAAATGTTCAGGCTGCCATCCTTTGGACTAGACATTAAGCCAAGGTTCTGTCTGCCTGGGTGTAAAGGTGGACGATAAAGATCCCATGGCACTATCGGATATTATTTCCCTCTCCATCACAACTCGCTGCCACCGCTTGTCACCCAGAACCTCAGTCCCAGCGTTGCTGGCTGAGCACACAACAGCAACATTACATTACATTTATACAGCCATTTTCAGGTTGCGAGTTCGTCCAAAGGCCTGTTTAGACAAAATGCCCCAAAGTTATGGATCTCTCACTCAATCGCTTCTCCTGCCCCTCTCTCCTCGTTCGACTGTGAGATAACGAGTGTGGGTTGGTAAGATGTGGTTTTGGAATGTGACAAGGCGCTTCTTTCCCCCTGAAAGCCACTGAGTTGGGGGGTTCATTAGCGTCTTGCATCTTGATTCTAACCGACAAATATTGCAACCGAATTGCCGCAAACTACATATACCAATGTTTTGTCTTTAATCGATTTTTGGCCCAGAAAACTTAGTCAATGCTCGTTACAGGATATCCTGTGAAGATATTTGACTGAAGAGTTAAGTCACAATGATTAGTTTTATTTACATTTTATGATTGTAATGATAGTGGTCGTTATGAACATAATGTTTATTTTATGGGAGAACAGAATGTCTGCCTTGTTTCAAAAGTTTTAATTCGAATTTAAATTTTTGAAACATTTTCAAATTGCTCATCAAGTTTGAAAGTGAATACGATTGTTTCAGACTCAATTACTGTAAATAAATTATAGTTATCTCCACGTTTAGAAACTTAGCTTCTGAATATCATCCTCTCTACAGAAAAATAAATAACTTAAAGGGTCCTACTAACCGATTTTACCCCCCAACTACTCCCCTTACTCGTGCCAGTCTCTCATGGTTACTCCAACTAGCCTCGCTCTGTTCCCAACCAGACGCAATCCTCCTCCTCCCTCTTTATTCAACTTCTCCCATTCCCTCACGCGAAGGATGGCAACCGGACGTCGAAGACGAGGGTCTTGTAATGCGCCTACGAGGAGGCAAATGAGGGAACGAGGTGGGGGAATTCTGAGACCGAGCTCCAAAGGAAGGGATAAGAAATTTAATTCAATATACGTTCCGCATTTTATTGTTATTCGGTAGATTATTCCAAACCTCGACATTCCTGCCAGTAAATTAATCACGCAGTGACTTGCCAATCTGGTTGGATATGAATTTCTGCGAAGCGCCGCTCCCTGTGGTGAGAGCCACATTCCAGGAGGGTTTCGGATCATAAACAGCCTGAGACCTGCCGCCTGCCTGTCCAGCGGGAGGGATCCCACAGGAAGGAATAGGCAACACAACAGCAGATCTGGGAAATAACGCAATAAAGTAGAAAACAGTAAATTAACCCTTTGGTTCTCTGACAAGCAGCGGTGTGACTTACATCAGTGTGTGAGTCCTGCTTAACCTGGAGACCAGCCGTTTGCTCCTGTGCCAAGCACAGGTCAACAGGTAAAACCTTAACACATCAACTTGGTGAAACGAGACAGTATTGCTTAATGGATTGTGAAGAAGGAGTTGGATACCCTGTCGCACAGACCTTTGCTCAAAAGCCGAGTTCATATCAACAACTACATGAGCAAAATTAAACCAGTAAAGCTCCTTTCAGGAGGACTATCACAGTCATTGGACGCTGGACAGTCATTGTTTCAGACCCGAGCACTGGACAGTGAGTGTGTAGTGGTACCCAATTCATGTAGGAATGTTTCTCCATGTCACCACAATTTACTGATTATTGTTCATGTTTATTTCCTGGTGTATCTCGATGCTTTTGCAGTCGGAACATTGCTGCTAACAGAAAATTATCCATGTAGGGACGTGTCACGTGGATGCAGGTGATTTTGTGAGAAGTGCTGCACCCTTTAGTGGGCGTCAGATTTTAGCAATGGATCAGGTAAAACAGGCTGAGAGCTGCTGGAAAGATATGCGGAGATTGTATCTTCTTCACCACTTTAGAAGCGCTCTTTCAAGTAAAAACAAAAGTTACGCAATTTTTGCCTCTGTTCCTCTCTGTGTGTGTGAGCGTTTGTTTGTGTGTATATATGGGGGGAGGGAGTGCGGGAGGCGGTGGGGGTGGGTGGGTAAATAGTATAGGTGAAACCTTCAGCAGGTTTCTTCATCGAAACACACAGGAATGGTTTTCCCAACAATTGTTGGGATATGAAATATTCACCATGCACTGTGTTAAATTCAAGGAGCGTTGCTATTGCAACTGAAAGCAAAGATGGGATTTGAGACTGAGAACAAACGATTCACTTCTCCTGCCCACAAACCGGTTTCTGCTTTTCTCTGGAGAGAATTTGTGCTGGATTTCCTCCACCAAACCCCAGTGACTATTATACAATCACATCCTAACTGGCGATCGAGAAGCTCCGTCTCTCAACAGCTCAGTGTCATTGTGTCTGTCTGTCTGTCTGCCTGTATGTCTGTCTGTGTGTCTTTCTGTCTGTCTGTATTAAGAATAAGAACAAAGTGTTTGGTTTGGTGACTGTCAGTGTCTCAGGTGATCAAACCATCTGTGTATAAACAGACAAACACTGTGTAAAATAATCACGACAATAAGAATCGTGAAGTCTGCGTTTGGTTTGGCCGCGTTTTGTGGGCGACACAAACACTGTGTAGACGAAGTTACAGTGACCAACTCACAGGAACAAACGTCCATTTACAGATCGCCTCTCACGTCAGACTCACTGTAACACTGAAGATCACAGTTGATAATAAAGCTGACATGGCCCTGAGTCGCTCAGTGACTTTGGCGTCTGTCCGTCTGTCCCTCCGTCTGTCTGTCTGTGAGCTACTGACGTCACGTGAGGTGCCCTCACAGAGAGAGAGAAGGTGGGAGAGAGAGATGTTATTACAGCCTGGGATTCACACAGAGAGAGAGAGAGAGCGAGATCTCCACAGTCTGAGATACAGAGAGATAGAGAGAGAGAAGGCGTGTGAGAGAGAAATGTACATATTCCTGCACCTTGAGATACAGAGAGAGAGAGATCTGTCGCCAGCCTGAGATACACTCACACAGAGAGAGGGAGTAGGTGAGACAGAGAGAGGAGGGAACAGAGTTAGAGAGAGAGAGCGCTCTCTGCAGCCTGAGATGCACACACAGATAGAGAGAAAGTGTGTGTGTGGGGGTTGGGGGGGGGGGGATGTGACAGAGAGATACCCTCACAGTATGAGAGAGAGAGTCTGAGATATAAACACTGAGGGAGACACGTGCAGTGAGGGAGAGACACGTCTGTGTCTGTCTCTGTGACACACAACCACACCCGAGAGAGTGAGACACACACACACATGCACACGCAGCCTCACATGCAAACAGAGCCTCAGCTTCTCTGATGCTCTGATGGGGGAATCAGATAAATGTTCAGGCAGCCATCCTTTGGACTAGACATTAAGCCAAGGTTCTGTCTGCCTGGGTGTACAGGTGGACGATAAAGATCCCATGGCATTATCGGATATTGTTTCCCTCTCCACCACAACTCGCTGCCACCGCTTGTCACCCAGAACCTCAGTCCCAGCGTTGCTGGCTGAGCACACAACAGCAACATTACATTACATTTATACAGCCATTTTCAGGTTGCGAGTTCGTCCACAGGCCTGTTTAGACAAAATGCCCCAAAGCTATGGATCTCTCACTCAATCGCTTCTCCTGCCCCTCTCTCCTCGTTCGACTGTGAGATAACGAGTGTGGGTTGGGAAGATGTGGTTTTGGAATGTGATAAGGCGCATCTCTCCCCCTGAAAGCCGCTGAGTTGGGGTGTTCATTAGCGTCTTGTATGTTGATTCTAACCGACAAATATTGTAACCGAATTGCCGCAAACTACATATACCAATATTTTGTCTTTGATCGATTTTTGGCCCAGAAAACTTCGTCAATGCTCGTTACAGGATATTCTGTGAAGATATCTGACTGAAGAGTTAAGTCACAATGATTATATTTTTTTACATTTTATTATTATAATGACAGTGGTTGTTATGACTATAATGTTTATTTTATGGGAGAACAGAACTTCTGCCTTGTTTTAAAAGTATTAATTTGAATTTAAATTGTTGAAACAGTTTTCAAATCGCTCATCAAGTTTGAAAGTGAACACCATCGTTTTAGACTTAAATACTGTAAATAAATTACAGTGAACTCCACGTTTAGAAACGCAAACTCTGAATATCATCCTCTGTATAGAAAAATAAATACCTCAAAGAGTTCTACTAACCGATGTTTACAACCAAACTACTCCCCTTACTCTTGCCAGTCTCTCGTGGTTACCCCAACTAGCCTCGCTCTGTTCCCAACCAGACGCAATCCTCCTCCTCCCTCTTTATTCAACTTGTCTCATTCCCCCACGCGAAGCATGGCAACCCGACGTCGAAGACGAGGGTCTTGTAATGCGCCTTCGAGTAGGCAAATGAGCGAACGAGTTGGGGGAATTCTGAGACCGAGCTCCAAAGGAAGGGAGAATAAATTTAATTCAATATACGTTCCGCATTTTATTGATTGTCTGTAGATTGTTCCAAACCTCGACATTCCTGCCAGTAAATTAATCACGCAGTGACTTGCCAAACTGGTTGGATATGAATTTCTGCGAAGCGCCGCTCCCTGTGGTGAGAGCCACATTCCAGGAGTGTTTCGGATCATAAACAGGCTGAGACCTGCCGCCTGCCTGTCCAGCGGGAGGGAACCCACAGGAAGGAATAGGCTACACAACAGCAGATCTGGGAACTCACTCAATAAAGTAGAAAACAATAAATTAACTAGTTGGTTCTCTGACGAGCAGCGGTGTGACTTACATCAGTGTGTGATTCCTGCTTAACCTGGAGACCAGCCGTTTGCTCCTGTGCCAAGCACAGGTCAACAGGTAAAACCTTATCACATCAACTTGGTGAAACGAGACAGGATTGCTTAATGGATTGTGAAGAAGGAGTTGGATACCCTGTCGCACAGACCTTTGCTCAAAAGCCGAGTTCATGTCAACAACTACATGAGCAAAATTAAACCAGTAGAGCTCCTTTCAGGAGGACTATCACAGTCATTGGACGCTGGACAGTCATTGTTTCAGACCCGAGCACGGGACAGTGAGTGTGTAGTGGTACCCAATTCATGCACCAATGTTTCTCCATGTCACCACAATTTTCTGATTATTGTTAATGTTTATTTCCTGGTGTATCTCGATGCTTTTGCAGTCGGAACATTGCTGCTCCCAGGAAATTAGCCATGTAGGGACGTGTCACGTGGATGCAGGTGATTTTGTGAGAAGTGCTGCACCCTTTAGTGGGCGTCAGATGTTAGCAATGGATCAGATAAAACAGGGTGAGAGCTTCTGGAAAGAAGTGCGGAGAATGTATCTTCTTCCCGACTTTAGAAGCGCTCTTTTAAGTAAAACAAAAGTTACGCTTTTTTTGCCTCTGTTCCTCTCTGTGTGTGTGAGTGTTTGTTTGTGTGTATATATGGGGGGAGGCGTTGGGGGTGGGTAGGTAAATAGTATAGGTGAAACCTTCAGCAACGTTTCTTCATCGAAACACACAGGAATGGTTTTCCCAACAATTGTTGGGATATGAAATATTCACCATGCACTTTGTTAAATTCAAGGAGCGTTGCTATTGCAACTGAAAGGATAGATGGGATTTGAGACTGAGAACAAACGATTCACTTCTCCTGCCCACAAACCGGTTTCTGCTCTTCTCTGGAGAGAATTTGTGCTGGATTTCCTCCACCAAACCCCAGTGACTATTAGACAATCACATCCTAACTGGCGATCGAGAAGCTCCATCTCTCAACAGCTCAGTGTCATTGTGTCTGTCTGTCTGTCTGCCTGTATGTCTGTCTGTGTGTCTTTCTGTCTGTCTGTGTGTATTAAGAATAAGAACAAAGTGTTTGATTTGGTGACTGTCAGTGTCTCAGGTGATCCAACCATCTGTGTATAAACAGACAAACACTGTGTAGATTAATCACAATAATAAGAATCGTGAAGTTTGCGTTTGGTTTGGCCGCGTTTTGTGAGCGACACAAATACTATGTAATTCAGGCCCGTACGCAGGGAGCGTGCGAAGGGTGCGTACGCACACCCCCAAATTATAAAAGGTCCACATTTTCCGGGGTAGAGAATTGTATTTTTTATCAAATTTATATACCAAGTAAAGTGAATTTATTGAGCATTTGTGTCACAATCAGTTCTTCAAAACTATGTATAAATTATAAACACACATCTTTGAATGTTTTAATATTAATATAAAATGATCGAGTCGCACACCAGAATCGGCGTCTACCCAAAACATACCGCGTGGATAGCCGAGTCAATGACGCGGCGAGTCTGTGACTCGTGACTGGATAAACATAGGCGCCAAGACTCAAATCCATCCTCGTTTAGAAATCATCCAGTAAACAGCCGCAAGGGTAGCACCACTCGCTACTGAAGTTAAAATCATCTTTTCATCTGATCACCGTAAGTAAAAATTACTCAAGTTTTGAGAGGTGTGACTGTAATGCTAGCAAACAATGACAACATACTTACAAGCTTCTGAGAAATTAAAGCTTTTGAGAACCCAACAAAAAAGTTACATGTGTCTGGACGTATACACTACATAAAAAGGTAGCAGCACTTTGTGGAAGCTGAAATCGTATTTTAATCTGATAAATGTAAGTAAAAATTACTTAAGTTTTGATAGGCGTGTTTCTGAAATATCATGTTTCTTGTTTTGTCTTGATTATCACATTTGATTTATCTTATTAAAAATGTATTCCTGTAATTACAAATTGCTTTTAGAGATGTCCACTGGCATGCAAAAAACATATGACCGCAAAGATAAACAGTGCGACTTTATTTCACGTTCAGTTTTGTACCCAGAGTGAAAAAACATCAATGTCGCACGAATTTGGCGTAAAAATAGTTTCACCATCATCTGATCGAGCGAACTCGGGCATTGACAATCACACTTCTCCACTGATCCCTTCTCTCCATGTAGCCTGAATACTCCCGCCTGCCAATACCCGAATCGCGCTCCAGAGGATCGATGTAGGTTAGGGCCGGTCTACCTAGCCTTAGATCTCGGGTCATTTAAAATAGTTTAATGGAATGAAAATAAATGTCATAAGCCATGTAGTTCCCTTTTCATTTAAATTATCTACATACATAGGCAAACGTTTGTGGACTCGATGAAGAACATATGTTTTTCCTTAATTTTTTTTGTTAGAAGTCATCATAAATACATAGTACCTAGACTACGTTATGGGCCGCAAAGAGCAAAATGAACGGAAACGCAAAGCAGCTGCAAAACTGTGCAAGCCCCTAGACCAGTGGATGGTCAAAAAAAGGCTTAGTTCGACTGATGATCAAGAGCCAGCTAAGGAATCGCAAGAAATACAGGATGAGATGGGAGTTAGTGAACCAAGCTGTTCCAGTGACCAGGAAGTTGCCGATACCCTTATAATTATACAACATAGGTCTACTCATTTCATTAATGATATCGGAAACATCATAAATGCTACTCTGAGCCCTGAGGAGTTGACCAATGCAATTGAAAAACTTGATGTTGCATATAAATACCATCTCTTGACAAGCCACTTCATCCCATCTGAAGATTACATTTTCCCGTCACGGTTCCTTCACCATTGTCAGCGCCAGTTCAAGATGAGATACTTGCGAGATTATAAATGGATGGTCTACAGTCCTTCATTAGATGCTGCCTTTTGCATTCACTGTGCACTGATGGTCCAAACAAGTGAGAGGAAACGGATGGGGGCATGTGTTAATACACCCTTTACCATGTTTTACAAACTAAACGAGAAGGCGAAGGAACATGAACGAAATGGTTACCACGTAAATTCTATGATTAGATCGGCATCAATGTGCGACTCTGTTGCGAACCCACAACATAAGCTAGACATTCGTTTGGTCGATGAAAAGAAGAAAAACATTGAAAGAAATCGACATATCCTAAGAACAGTTGCCGAAGCTGTATTATTCTGTGGACGTCAGTGTATTGCACTTATAAGAGATAACGAAACAGTCGTGGAAAGTAACACCGTTACGAGTGACTGCACACATTACAAAGGTAATCCGGGAAACTTTCTGGCAGCCCTACAGATGATTGCGAAGCATGACGAGGTTCTTCGACATCACCTTGCTAGTATTGGGCTCGCAAATAGGAATTGTAAATATACCTCACCTAGAATACAGAACGATATCATCACAATCATCGGCCATGATATAATCCGCAGTGATTTGATTGATGAAATCAAAGCCGCTCGATGGTTTAGTGTACTTGCTGATGAGGTAACTAGCAGCAACCAAGAGGAGCTCGCCCTTTGTTTCCGTTTCGTTGACAGAAATAAAGATATCAGGGAGGAATTTCTGTCTTTTCTTAAATTGCCAAGGATCACCGGTGAAGTCATCGCCAGTACCATCTTGGACTTTCTAAAGTTGACGGGACTTGATGCTACTAACATCCGTGGACAAGGCTATGACGGAGCTGCAAACATGTCAAGCGATAATGTTGGTGTTCAGCGACGAATAAAACAGCAGTCACCAAAAGCTGTATACGTTCATTGTCGTGGTCATTGCCTAAACTTGGTAATAGCGCATTCATGCTCCCTCCCCTGCACAAAAAACGCAATTCACAAGCTAAAGCCTGTTGGTTCTTCCTGGCAAGCCCAAAGCGCAATGGTCTCCTGCAATCGATTATTAGAAAGGCTTTGCCAGAGGAAACAAAACATCGAAAGGGGCTTCTTGACTTGTGCAAGACACGATGGGCTGCCAGACACGAGGCATATACTAATTTCTATCAGGCATTTATCTACATCATTACAGCATTGGAGAATATTGCTCATGGTGCCAACGTCGAATCATGTGGCATAGATTTTAGTGAAGCTAGTTGGGATCCAAAGAGTCGCTGTGATGCAGCATCTCTATTGGCAAGTCTCACTTCCTTCGACTTCATTGTGACCTTTCGTACGATCTATCACTTCTTGTCACATCTCGCTGGCATAACAGTAAAATTGCAAGGGCAGACTGTAGAACTCATCAAGGCTTACAGTGAGATCTCAACCGTGAAAGCGGTATACACAGCGCTCTGCGATGATGTAGAAGTCGAATTTTCAAGAACATATAAGCAAGCTGTTAGAATGGCTAATGCTGTCAACGTCATGCCATCCATGCCACGGACTGTTGGTCGGCAGACCATGCGTTGTTACGTGCCTGCAGCTACACCTGAGGAGCATTATCGTCGAAACATTGCGATTCCATTCCTAAGCCACATCCATTCTGAGCTTGGCTCACAATTTTCCGATTTATCGGTGCTTTCATCAAGGCTATTGGGATTAGTCCCGTCAGTGTTATGTGGGGATGATGTACCATCACTCGAAGAGGTAGTTGAATTATACGCAGAAGATATGCATTCACCGGAATTGTTCCCACAAGAATTATTCAGATGGAAACACAGATTCCTCGCATTATCCTCTGACCAACGTTCATCCACAGCAGCAGCAGCAATGACGGAGTGTGATGATGACATGTTCCCTAATATCTCTGTGCTTCTAAGATTGTGTTGCACTATTCCTGCAACAAGTTGCGAATGTGAACGAAGTGCAAGTGCTTTAAGCAGATTACACAGCTACCTACGAGCAAGCATGACGCAAGAACGACTTTCAGCACTCGCGTTAATGCACATTCATTATCATATGGAAATCGATATTGATAGAGTGGTTGACGTATTCGCTTCAAAGCAACCAAGGCGTCTCGAATATGGAACGCTATTAAATAATTAATTTCCCCTCCCTTATTTTTCCAAGTATGTTTTCGTCAGATCAGTATTGCTTGATGGGTCACTTCCTTTAATTTTGATTCTAAATAAATAAATAAAAACTAACTACACTATTGCTCAGAGTTCAACGATATTTTCAGGATAATGCTGATAACAGGCTTGTAACACGTGTGAATTAACTGTTTTATACTGATTTTCAGTTTCTGTATATTTTCTTGTCTTTTATAAAATTTGCTTTGCTGGAATATCTGAGCACATAACTCATACTTTACTCTTACATTATTGTTCATTACAGTCCGAAAGAAATTTAGTCTTAGGATAACAATGCAGAACATCGTATTAATTACCGTCAATCTGTAGTTTATGATCATTTTCTCTATACGCATACATTTATCAAGCATTCGTCATTGTACTGTGTTAATTGGATTGTAATTTACTTTATCGTTCGCATTCCTTACATCATCGAGTCAACAATCGTGTTTCCTTTTATCGGCGAACACATTCGACCTTCCCAATTAGACACGGACTACCGGGGAAAATAAAAACACTGAATAAATAATGATGCTCTTAAACACCAAGGGCATGAAACATTTACCGTTCATATTGGATCTTCTGAACCGATTAAATAAGACCTCAAACTGTGTAAAACGTCGGAGCCTCGAGGGGGCCTCGGGGGCAGCCCCCAAGCCCCCGGCCATTGTTGGTCCCATCACTAGCAATTCGCACCCCCCCCAAAAAAAATCCTGCGTACGGCCCTGTATATATATATATATTAGATATATAGTGATATTTTTTCACACGGACCACCCGCTCCCGCGAATAGAGATCTTGGGGCTGGAACGATCGTGGGGACGGAGCTTTCACGCTGTGCACCGCTCAGCCCACCATCTGGAGCGGCTTCCATCGCTGCCGGTTCTTCCTCTATGGGCGGCCGGCCAACGAATACCATCTTTTAGGACGACGGGGAGTATCGCGGAGGGAATGGCGGCCACTCGCTGTCGGCTCTTCCTCCGGCTGTGCGAAGAGTGGCCCCTCGACAGGACCTGGGAAGGCCGCGACGTCGGCACTTTCCCTGGGCAGCGGGTGGCTCACGTCTTCCGCGAGGGGGAGGGCAGAGCGGCCAGGTGCTGCAAGCCACGGATCATCTCGTGGCGGGAGATCCAGACGGTGATCGGGCTGCTGCTGCTGCTGCTGTGCGAGCCGGCCAGACACACCGTGTCCGAGGTGCCAGGGCCATCACAGAGTCCCCGGGTTCACCGACTGAGGAGCCGGTGGGTTTTGGGGCCTGACACCACACTGGGACCTTTTTTCCGCGCCCTTTTTTTCCCGCCATCTCAGGGATCGTCCGGGCGGGCGGCGAGGACAGGGAATGGTTGCTGGACGATTGTTGGACGATTGTTGGTGATTGTTTGTTGCTGTTTTTGTTGTTAATATTATTGCTTTTGTTGTTTATTATTGTTTGTTATTGTTGTTTGATCCCCCCCCACCCCTGCCCCCATTTTCTTCTTCCCTCACTCCCTTTCCCCACTTTCTCTCCTCCCTTTTCCCCTTCCCTCCCTCTTCCCTCTTCCTGATCTTGCCCCCACCCATCTTTCCCTCCCTCTCTTCCTTTCCCCCGTTTCTCCCCCCTCTTCCTCCCTATCCCTAACCCATCCCACCTTTCCCTCCCTCTCCCCCCTTACCCTCTTTTCCCCCTTTCTCCCCTGGCCCCATTTTCGCGATTGTTTGTGGGGACACTGCTGTGCGCAATTTGGCTGCCGCGTTTCGCCCACAAATATACATTCGACTTTCCTGCCTTTCTTCCCCCTGCCTCGACCCCTCCCCTTTTGCTTCTTTACCCCCTTTTGCCCCTCGTCCCACTTCCGTGACTGATTGTGGGACTCTGCTGTGCGCAATTTGGCTGCCATGTTTCGCCCACTAACACAGTTACTTTTCCTACTATGCTTTATCCTGCCCTGATCCTTCCCATCCTGCTCTTGTCCTACCTGAATGTACAGCGCCTTGGGATGTCCTCTCGACGTGAAAGGCGCTATATAAATGTAAGTTTTGTTTGTTTGTTTGTTGTTGTTCTGTAGCTGAATCTTCCTTCGGTAACTTAGAAGAGAAGCGCGGACATGAGCAATTTAACCAGAGCCAGACACAGGAGAAGCTTGGTGGCGATTTGGTGGCGCTTGCCTGCTCTATGCAAACCGCCTCGAAATTTGCCTATAAACTATACGGCCTCTACACGGCAGATACAATCCTGTGACATCTTTCCCACTGAACTCCTGGCAATGGGTGGGCAGCGGGGAGTAACTAGATCAGATGCGAAAGTTATACGGCAGAAGGTCCGCAAGTGATTGGAAATCTGGAAAACATCTTGGAGGAGTTGGTTTGTTGGCGTGTATTTGAACAGTTATCACATTGGGATGACACCGCTGTTTTGCACGTACGTTGATTACATTGCCGACTTTGACAACAACAACAACAACTTCGATTTATATTTTGGCTCCTGCAGAGCTCACATCACTGATCACTGCTCTCCTCATTGACCATGTCTTCGGCCAAGCAAATGATAATGGTAACATCTGAACTCCCTGAACCCAAGTCCACCTCCAAATAAACCATTCTCTCATGGCCTAAATTCATACTATTGACTATACAGTAACTTCGGGTGTGCACTTGACAAGAACAATACCAAGAGAGTTATATTTCTAGATGACCATTCACGTCGAATGGCTGAACAATCACGTTAGGACCCGAGTTGGGCGGGTGGGGAGTGTCAATGTATGTACACGGGGAAGGACAGTAGGAAAGCGTGGAGAGTTAGGAGGGCAGCAGAAGGCACGGTGGAAGAGGGTGGTCTTGAGACCAGCCTTAGTGGAGGCAAGGGAGGAAGCGAGGCTAACGGATAAGCATTCTGCTGTCTATCCATCTTGGATCAAACCCCATTAAATATGTGGAAGGAAAGGGAAATACTTAGGTGCACAGGAAAATCTTAGTTTACAATGTAAGCGTTAGAATATAAGATTTGAGAAGTCTTGTTGTAACTGGAGAGGCCTTTCCTGAGAACGCACCTAGAATATTGTGTGCAGGTTTGGCTTCCTTATTTATGAAAGGAATTACTCCCCTTAAAGTGGGTGCACAACAAGTTTGGTTCATGGGAAAAGGGGGTTCAGCTATGACGATAAGATGAGCCATCTAGGCCTATGTTCTCGAGAATATCGAAGTATTATAGGGAAACTTATCGTCGCCTATAAGAAAATTAAGGGCTAAGACAGAGTAGGCAGTGGCAGAATATTTTTCCTGGTTGGAGAAATGATAACAAATGGGCACAGTCTTCAAATTAGGGGTCAGTCCTTCCGCTGTTTTTTGATACTCAGACGGTAGTTAATTTATTTAATTCTCTATTAATATTATTATTCATAATAATAATGCTTGGAATCGATCAAGTCATAATTCCACATGTAACTCAAGGCTTCAATCTATGAGCTCTATACAAGTAAAGTTTTATTGTTGTTATATGTTGGTACATCACCAAGTAATTTACACTTTGAATTAAGTAATTAATGAATTCCCCTAGGGAATCATCCCATATGTTTGTTCCTGGGATAAAGGAGCTCGGCTGTGAAGACAGGTTCGTCTATGAAAACTAGGCCTGCATTCTCTTGAATATGGCAAAATGAGAAACTATAACCAAGGGTCAAAGCCTTAAAATTTGGGGTCAGCACTTTATAATCTTTGCGTTTGATATAGCGCTTTCCATATCTTATCAACGTTCCAAAGCGCTTCACAGAATATACTGCAAGGTGAATTTATTTTATATATTTGTGGGCGAATCGTGCCAGCGAATTGCGCACACATAGTCGTCGATTGAAATGACCAATTTTATTATTGTGGTTTTTTTAGTGAGGGATTATCATTAGGCGTGTGTGTGGAGTAAGGAAACTTGCCCAAGGTTTCGTCGTGACATGCCTGGATTCAAACACAGGTCTCCCCAGCTTGGTCTCCCCAGCTTGCAAGACAAGTGTTCTAACCACTGAGCTACAGGAGCTCGCACTGAGTTGACAATACAATTATTCACTCAGATATAAGTTAATTTATGGAATTGTCTTCCCCCAAAACTATAGATGCTCAGTGTGTGAAACCATTAAAGCCTGGGATTGATAGATTTATTATCGATCAAGCGATTAAAAGATATGGGAATAAGGCGGGACATGTGGAGTTATATTCTTCCTCTGCTCCTGATTCTTATGTTCTTGTATGTTTACCCAGTATCTCCACGCGTTCCTGCAGCACAGGACAGCCTAGACTGTGAAGCGCTCGGAGACTTGTAGAAGTTATCAAATGCAATAAAATATGCAAGTATTCTTATCATTAATCCCCGCCTTCCGTCTCACCCCATCTCTCCTCAGTTCAACTTTGAGACAGTAAATGGCCATCGCATTGGGACGTCCTCCAGATGTGAAAGGCGTAATACAAGTGTAATTTTATTATTGTTGTGGTTGCTCATCTCATGCCTTCGAAAAGTATCAGTAGTGATTGACAGGATACACTGTAAAGTGAACTCACTCCATATTTTGTGGACGACATGCAGTTAGAAAGTTGTTGTTGTGATGGTTTATTGAATATCACTAACACCACATGTAGCTCAACTGTTCAATGTATATGCTTTATACGTTTGTACATCATCAACTAAATTAATACTGTCAATCAAGTATTTAATTAATTTCTCAGTGTGTTGGTTACGAACCATTTTTGACGACTGAGTTGAAATGATCGCTTTATGTGGGGTGGGTTGTGTGAAGAAGAGAGTGACGAGAGGTAACTTGTTTCATTCTTGGAATGGGGAAAATGACAATTTATTGATAATAATAAAGCTTAGAATCCATCAGGTCATAATTCCACATGTAATTCAAGGCTTCAATCTGTGAACTCTATGCGAGTGTAATTTTGTTGTTGTGATATGTTTGTACATCACTAAGCAAATTAAGCTGTGAACTCAGTAATTGATTAGTTCCCCAGTGAATTGATTCAGAATTATTATTCAAACTATAAGGAAAGAGTTAATGTTATACCTCGACATGGAGAGGGTTGTGTGAGGAACAGTGACCTGAAATGCACTATGGCTTATTCTTGGAATGGGTAAATTGTTAACAATATGAATGTTAGTAATACATAGAATCGATATAGCGCCGTACCACTTCATCAAAATGTCTCAACGCGCATCAAAGAACATATTGTAACACGAATGGACGATGGAATGCGTGGTTGAAACGCGGCAGGAAATTGTGCACACATTCACTAACTCAAACCTGTATTCCCGTCTTATTTTCCGCACTCGCACCATCATTTGTGGGCTCTACTGTCACGAAAATGTGGCTGACAGTTAGACAGTTGGCCAGCAAAATCAGAATTAATGGGAGCCTCCGGAGTGTCATTATATCGAACAGGTTTAATGATTCCTATGCGTAAGAAATGAGGTGACTTGTGTTATATCGACACGTTGTTGTATATTGTACAAACCACCCTCCAAACCAGCGAATGTATTACACGCACAAAATCACATTCAAACCAGAGCAAGCGTTGTTTGCAAAATATATTTATTGTCAAATCAAAGCCTCTAATTTACTGAGCAAACCACATCCGGTCTCCCACTGCCAGATTCTGTTTCTACTTTCGGTGTTAGTCTAACTAGCTCATTCTGAACTAACTTTTACGTCTTAATAATAGTCTTTGCGTTTGATAGAGCACTTTTGGAATTTACTAAACTGTGTCTCAAACCGCTTCAAACAATATACCGTAAAGTGAATTGAAGGTATATGTGTGGTCAATACAGGACATCCAATTGCGCACAGCAGTGCCCAACAAACCGTCGTTGATTGAAACGAACAATTTCTTATTTTTTTTTCGGGATTAGGATTCGATGTATGCAGTAAGGAAACTTTCCCAAGGTTTCGCGCTAAACTGCCTGGATTCGGACACACGTCTCAAGCTTTTATGGCGAGTGCCAGAACTGAGATACAGGAATCTGTAAAGAGACATATTACAGCACTCAGTCCCTCTCTCTCTCTCTCTCTCTCTCCCTCTCACACACATACATTGAGAAAAAGGATTACGCGCTCACATACATGTGGTGCTAACACTCTCTCTGTCTCTCCAGCTATTTTGCTTTCGCAGACACATGCAGTGGCATAGAGTCAAGCACTAACAGAGACACATGCACTGACAAACACAACCAGGTGTAGTGTCTGATAGCTCAGTGGTTAGAGCACTCTCCTTACAAGCGAGACATCTGGGTTCAATTCTGGGCAGGGTACAATTTTGGGCAAGTTTCCTGACACCACACGATTCATGATAATCGCTCGAGAAAAACAATTATAAATAGGTATTTTGAATCCATACCTGTTTGTGAGTCACTACGGTACGCAACAGTGCTGTGCTTTGCACACAACTGCACAGTCAATACATTACACAGAATATTCTATGATGCACTTTTATTCATGAATATTGATTTTATTCACTTGATGATCTCCAGAAGACAACATTAAGTGCTACTTGATGAAGGGACGGGCAGGCTGATAGGGACCCCATCCCTGTGTCTATCGCGTCACAAAGACACAAACACAGCATTGGGAAAATTTGTCAACGAAATAATCTCACAATTAGAGTAACAGGAAATGCCAACCCTTTCTTAATCTCCTCTCTGAATTTAGTCTGAGTCACAGCGTAAATAAACGTGTTTGTACAGCAGCTCAACAACTGCAACATGAAGCCAGATCGCCAGATAATATATGTAGGATCATTATACCCCGAGTACCTATTGTCGGATGTAATCCTCCAGTATAGGAAAAATACAAGATATACCATCCATAATAATATAAAATTGGCAGAAACAGCAAAGAGTAAAACGATGGATTTCCTCCTGTTTTTCATCTCTGGATCACTGTCTCTCTCACCTCTGGTTCTGTCCCCATCACTGTGTCCCCGCAATCTCCTGCGGGCTCGACTGGCCACCAGTATGTGGCTGACAGTCAGGGCGTTCAGCAGCAAAATCAGAACATACGGGAGAAAAGGGGTTACAGTGATGCTGAGCCAGCCAAACACTATCCAATGGAGTGAAGTGTAATAGCTTGGTGTAGGAATGCACCCCCAGGGTGTCTTGTCAATTGTGATTTCGGATTCAAATGCAAAATACCAGGGAATGTTTTTCACAGTGAGGACAACACTCAGCCCCGCTATCACTGCAGACGCTGTTTTTTCGGTGCAATATTTATCTTTGAGTTTTTGCCAACAGATGGCGACATATCGATCAAAGGTGAAAGCGATAGTGAGCCAGACAGAGGTTTCCCTTGTTACATATTCCAGTACATTTAGCACCCGGCACACGGGAGTGAGTTGCACGAACGGATTCCTGAAGTACATAGGAACAATGTACCAAAAGATCACCGTGACAATAATCACCGTCAGATCAGCCACTGACATGGCCAACAGATACATGGAGATGCACTTGGAGAGACCGCACCTCCCTCGAGCCAGGACAACAATCGCCAATAGGTTGGCTACAGAGACAAAGAGAAAGAAAAGATCAGACATAAATATTCATTGGTAAAGATTACAATTTGCTGAACGTGTCTCGATGTCCACCACCCGGCTGCCCACCGAAAAGTGACAACGAAAATGGGTAGTGGGACGGTGGGAGTGGGGGGGGGGGGGGAGAAACTGACAGATATACTGAGCGACAGTGAGAGAGCGGGGAAGAGAGAGAGAGAGAGAGCGGTCGTTGGAGAGAGAGTGGGGTAGAGAAACAGACAAAGAGAATGAGCGAGTTGGATACACTAAAGTGGGAGAGATAAACATACACAAACATACACGCAGCGAAATGCGGAAGAAACGCCACAGTAAGGGAAAGACACAAGAACACAGACAACGAAAGTGACAGACATAGACTTTCGTTCATTTTCAGAGAGAAACACACATCACAATAGACACAAACACATACCAACAGATAGAAAGGGAGAGGTGCTGGCAGAGATACAGCCACATTTAGAAAATGAGTCGTTCAGATAGAGAAGTAGGCATATTAATGGAAATTCGCACAAACTGACAAACACCGAGAGACATGAAGGTCATTTAGAAACGCAAAATTGATAAATAAATAATCCTGGTGTTTGATACAGCAAATTGTCTCTTTTTCAAGGCTTCTCCAAATGGGGCAAGTACCTCACCGTGTCCTGTCCCAAACTTTTTGAGATGTCACCGGTCACTCACCTCACTGTGTTCTTACGTACAATGCTGGGTTTGCACAGAGAATCAATCAATCTCTCCTCTACCATTTGCCACATTCAGAGAATTATTTAATTTGAACATAAAAAGTAATCAGAATCAATCGAATATATCCACTTGACTCCATTGACTTCACGGGTGCATGTGAATACAATAGTGTTTGCATTAATCCTGTCTCATTCTTTGAGAGTTTTGAACGACCAAAAATGGCGTTGTATCAAATGCACGAATCGTTGCTATTGAGTCCATCATCTTCAACCAATATCGGTCTGTCTATATAACATGCCAATGTCAAATACCTTTGCAATTGGTATTTTTGGTTATAGGAGTCAATTGGATTTAGTCGATTGTATCCGATGACATTTATATGTTCAAATTAAAGAATTCTCTGAATGCCGCAAATCGGAAAGGAGAGATTGATCCTCTTTGCAACCCAGCATTGTATGTAAATATTCAGACGCTCCCCTGTGTGAGAGGCGCTTCACAAATGATGAATGTTTGGTTGTTGATGGAGTGAATGTGCGAATACGGAACCAAAGCTCACACCTCCAGCCAGTAAATTGCGACAAATAGAGACTAGTCTGGAAACTTGCATTTCATCTAATATCTTACAATATGTTCATGTCTTCTGAAATCGCTTCACGGAATATGCTGTAAAGCGAATCGACTTGATTTTATTTGGAAATTCGCGAGTCAGATGTTCACAAAAGCGGACTACCACTATACAGTTACTGAATAATTAACTAATTGTTATATTGCATCCTAAAAATACTTTACATAATCAAAATGCCATCGGGTTCACATGATCTATTTTCTCTTTTGAATGGCGCCCTACAATACGCCCTACAATATCTAACAACTAAGCAGGCAAACTGGAGGTTCCTTCCTCGGCTTTTATTCTCGCTTGTGCACTTAGTTAAGAACTCATGTTCCTCATAATTCAAATGATCGTCAGTGGTCAGTATCACGCAATAGGGCAGGGAAATTTCAAGTGAATAACAAGGAAACTCAAGGATTACATAAACCTGCATTTGCTGATTGAAAGGAGAGATTGCTAAACTGAGTCAGGCTGCAAACTTTACAGCATCAGAGCTGCCAACCTTTTTTATTTACAAACAAATCACTCCTCCAAGCTAAAAGCAGTATTCTTGTAGAACAACAATATGTTCCCCAGAACCTACAGCGTACAGCACTAGGACGCAGTTGCGATGTTGCAATTAACCAATGACAGCGCATTTTTCTTGGGATTAAGGTAAATAAAGTTAACATGCATTATCTCCCCGTGTGTCTCTATCTCTGTAAGTCCATCAGACAGCCCCCCTCCCCCCTCACCACCACCACCATCCCCCGTGTTACCCCGTGTTACCCCCTGGCCCAAACTTACTCCCCCTGTCCCCGGGTACCTTTTTGTGATTTATCTGTGTTACCCACAGGGCTCTGTGTGTAGAATGCATGTGCCCACGTACGCAGCTTTTTGTTGGGTCAAAAAACATGTTTTACCAAGAAAAATCGTACTGCCGTATTTATTTCAATTTACAGTACTAAATACGGCAAAAACCTACTGGTTGGCAGCTCTGCTGCAAACTAATTCAAATAATGAATTGGATAAATCACTTGCCAGGAATTCCAACAGCAGCGAGAATCGGGTAGTAAATGTATTGTATTCTAAAAATCATCGGAACGTACATCTTCACTGAGACAAAATGAATTATCTTCTGTAGGAAGGCAACTCACGCAAAAAACAGTGGTTCTCAAGAGCATAAAACGGGGTCTTATTTAAAGAAAAGTGGGGAACGCTCCTTTGAGCAATTTTACCGCACGATCCTGGATGAGTTTGTGCCGTGTGCAAACAAAACATTATCTGCCCTGAGTTACGCAATTCACCCCAATGATGTAATTTGGGGGCAGCTGGGTGTCCATCCCATGATGAAACCCAGGCCCACAACACCACACACGCCACCGGGTGTCAGTGCAATGTGTTGTTGTTAAAGTATCTAAACCATCAGAGAGATGCACATGTGAGTGTGTGTCCCCCACCTACACACAGTATTCCCCAGCCTGGAGTGTGTGTGTACATTGTCTACACAGGGGCCACTCACCAGCATTGAACCCATTACCTACAGTATTGGGCACAGCTTGGGAGGGACAAAGGCCTTTGTGACCACAGTGTGTACAGGGCGCTGAGGTCACTGCTGTAGTTTAACCCGTTAAAGGTGATAACGCTTTCCACAAAGGATATACTGCCATACAATTCCCATATACTGCCTTACATTGTATACACCTGGCTGTGAAATGCTTATCAGCCGCGAAGGAGTAAATCTCTAAAGGTCTCTATCTCTGTCTGTCTCTCCCTTTCTCTCACTGTGAGTGTGTGTGTATCTGTATGTGTGTGAGTGACTGTGTGCCTGTGTGATGCATTGCATTTACGAAATAGCTGTCAAAATGAGGTTCCGGCTGTCTGTACATACGGATGCCACAATATCCCAGCTCCCATTTCAAATAGTACAGGGAGATTCTGTAATTTTCCTGGCCAACAGTCCCACAGACACAATTGATCACTCACTTTATGGATGAATCTTGCACTTTACTGTGCGCAAAGTGTATCTTGTATTTCGAATGTATAGAGGCACTATTCCAATAATCAAACAGTAAATCTTTGGAACATATTCCCTAACGTGACTGTTTAAGCACTAAGGGTTGATTGAACGAAAGAGGTTAGGTTTATTTTAGGAATTATTTTAACTTAGTACGTATGTTGTTCAAGGATATACATGACTGCAACAAGTAGGAAGATGGAAGGCGAACTAAATGTCTATTTGTTGGTCTAGAGTATGGTTATATCCTTACGCTTCAACCAAAAATTCACAATAAAGAATTCGCTGCAAGATATAAACTGTGAGCGTTGGTGTGGGCATTTTCAATAAATGATAAGAAATGATATGAATTATCCGGATTAATATTAGAGTAACATTATTTGAAATAACATATTGAGAAACTTGGCTGAGATGGGAAGATTCAAAGGCTTCGGACTCCAATAGTGTCGCTGTAATTACTGTTGAAATTTAAACATCTAAATTTGATTTGGTTACCACTCCACACAATCCCAATAAGACTTTCAGACATTTCACGCGTCTGATTATGGACTGCAGTACCATTTGCAAAGTTTTCAGTCTGGCTCATTGGATGCATTCGAGCCTCTTGTTAAGCAAAATTCTCATTTAATTTTTTTGCTGGAGACTTATTGCTTTGCCGTTGGTGCGGCATTTTAGATGAGTTTAAACTGAGGATGTTGCTGAACAAAATTATATCTATGGAGCGCATTTCATATCAGGAGGACGTACTAAGGCGCTGATCAGTCAGGACCAGTAGCGAGCATGCGAAATATGCAGCGTATTGGGAGGATCGGTAGATAGTCAGGAGGTTGGGAGAGAGTTGTGAGGACAGCAGATATTCTTACCTAGCTCCACCTGCCCCGACTTATTCCCATATCATTTCATTCTTTCATCCACAAGAAACATATCAGTCTTAATCTTGAATATGTCGAAGGACTGGGCATCTGATGTTTTTTGGGTAGAGAACTCCAAAAATTCACCAACCTGAGTGAAGAAGAATTTTATCAACGACTGCGAAAGGGCTGACCCCTAATTGTAAGACTGTAACCCTTGGTTATAATTAAATAAACTTATACAAGTCTATAACTATATACCTCTAATTTTCTGTATTTGAGAGATTATAGGCCTAGTTTATTCAAACTGTCTTCATAGCTGAATCCCCTCAGCCGAGGCACCAAACTAGTGAAACTAGTGAATTGTTGTACAAACGTATAACATAAACAAAATCATACTTGTATAGAGATCATAGATTGAAGCCTTGAGTTACATGTAGAATTATGAATTGATTGATTCTAAGAATTCAGATTATTAGTAATATTGTCATTTAATCCATACGTTTTATACAAACGTGCAAAACTCGTAGATTGAAAGCTACATGTGGAATTTGGCTATTCAATAAACAATCATGTTATCACATTTCTAACTGCATGTCGTCCACACACTACTGAGTCAGTTCATTTCACAGTGTTTCCTGTGAACTGGCTTCCAATAAGTTTCAAAGGTATGAGATTAGACAACCACAACAATAACACAATGACAGTGGCAAAGCACCTTCCACGTCAGGAGGACGTCACAATGCGATGGAAACCTACTGCCTCAAAGCTGAGCTGAGGACAGGTGTGGGGAGAGGAAGGTGGTGATTCGGAGTTGCCGATGGAGACATCGAAAAGGAAAGTATTGAGGCGAGATTTGAAGGAGGCCAGGGATGGGTGCGAGGAAGAGGGATTACAGGATGGAGTTTCAGATGTTGGGGGCAGAATGGCTGAAGGCGTGGAGTTACTGGGTAACTAACAAGAATATAAGAATCAGGAGGAGAGGTAGAATATAACTCCACGTGTTCCGCCTTATTCCCATATCCTTTTATCCCTTGATCGATAATAAAACTATGAATCCGGATTCAATGGGTTCAGGGAATGCGCCCCTACAGTTTTGGTGGTACAGAATTCCATAAATTAACTAACCTCTGAATGAAAAATTATTTCGTCAACTCAGCGCGAAAACGCTGACCCCTCATTTTAAGTATATGACTCCATTTTATAGGTTCGCCAACCAGGTGACACAGTCTCCCACTATCGATTCTGGCATGCCCCTTAATAACCTTACATGATTCTATCAGATAACTTCTCATTCTGCCATATTGAAAAGAATGCAGGCCGAGGCTAGGGTTATTCTCTCTGGAGCAGAGAAGATTGAGGGGAGACCTAATAGAGGTTTATACGATCATGAGGGGTTTCGACAGGGCAAATAGAGAAAAACTATTTCCACTCGTCGGTGAATCTGTGACTCGTGGTCACAGATTTAAAATAGTTTCAAGGCGAAGTGGAGGGGAGCTGAGGAGAAATGTTTTCACTCAGCGAGTTGTTCGAATCTGGAATGCATTGCCTGAAAAGGTGGTGGAGGATGATTCGATAACAACTTTTGAAAGGGAATTAGATCTTTATTTAGGGAGAACAGGTCTATTAGGCTATGGGGAGCGGGCAGGGCAGTGGGATTGAATCGCTCTTTTCAAAGAGCCGGCACAGACTAGATGGGCCGAATGGCCTCCTTTTGTGCCGTAAAATTCTATGAATCTATGAATCTAGTTTAATCAACCTGTCTTCATAGCTGAACTACTTCATCCCAGGAACAAACCTAGTGGATGATTCCCAAGGGCAATTAGTTAATTAGTACGCCTCTCCAGATCTAACTAGAATTTTACCTCAACCAACAGACTGGGGAATTAATTAATTGTTGAATTCGTAGTTTGATTTACTTGGTGATGTACAAACGTATAACAACAAGACAACTACAATTGTATAGATCTCATGGATTGAAGCCTTGACTTACATGTGGAATTATGACATGATCGATTGCAAGCATTATTATTATTAATATATTAATGGAGAATTCCATAAATTAACTACCCTCTGAGTGAAGAAGCATTTTCTCAACTCACAGCGAAAAGGCTGAAACCTAATTAGAAAACTGTGGTTATCACTTCTCCAACAAGGTGAAACATTCTGCCACTGACTACTCTTGTCTTGCCGCTTAATTTTCTTATAGGCTAGGATACGATTCCCTATAATACTTAGATATTCTACAGAATATAGGCCTAGATTGCTCAACTTATTGTCACAGCTGAACCCGCTTATCCCATGATCCGAACTCGTGGTGCATCCCCTTTCAAGCGAGTATTTCCTTTCCTAAATAAGGAGGCCAAACCTGCGCACAGTGTTCTAGGTGCGGTCTCAGGAAAGGCCTCTTCAGTTGCAGCAACACTTCCCAACTCTTATGTTCTAACACTTTCGTAATTAATGCCAACATGCCTTTTGCACAAAACAGAAACATCTGTATTCATCTGTTCATTAGCAAAAACTAAGATTTTCCTGTGCACAGAATTATTTCGCCCTCCCTCCCTCCACAAACTTTTCATTATATGCTTTGCATGTTAGATAAAATTTCAGCAAATCTATCTTTGCTAATCTATCAAGGCCATGCACGGCCTTGCCTCCGCCTGTCTCTCCAACCTGTTGTCTCCCTGTCAGACTGCCCGTCACTCTGTTAGCGGACTCTGGCCTGCTCCAATATCCCCACCCAATCCGCCTTACCATCGCTGGCCGGGCTTTCAGTCTCTCTGCCCCACACTCTGGAACACCATCCCGCAATCCCTTTTCCCTCGCTTCCTCCCTTTCTTCCTTCAAGACCGGTCTCAAGAACTTAATCCTCGACCGTGTCTCTGCCTTTCCAGCTTTCCCCATTCTCCTCACCCCCCCCCCCCCCCCCACCCCCACGCCCACACACCTCCAACCCCTGCACGGGACACGACCTAGTTGTTCACCTCAATGTGACTTCTTCCTGACGTTAAAGGCGCTCTATAAATGGATTGGTGGTTATCAGTGGTTATCATTGGTTAGAGCACTCGCCTGCCAAGCATGAGACCTGTGTTCGAATCTCGCCAGGTCAGAGGAAACCATGGGCAAGTTTCCTTACTCCACGCAAACAACCCTGATAATAATGCGTCCAATAAATTGAACTCGCTAATAAAAAATATCGGCCATTTCAATCCACAACAGTTTGCGAGGGATACTGCTTTGCGCAATTGGCTGCTGCTATGCGCCCACAGATATACAGTCAATTCACTTTACAGTATATTCTGTGAAGCGCTTTGAGACGTCGATAAATTGTAAAAAGGACTGCATCAAATGCAAGTATTATTATTAATATTATTGCTGCACGTAAACAGAGACAAGTGTGTGGAGTAAGAGAACTTGCACAACTTGTCACCCTGCCGGGAATACAACTCTGCTCTCTTGCTTGACCAGATCCCTGGAGACTAGATTACAACAGAGCAAAACATTTTCAATTCTGCATTAATCACAATTATATAAATTTTTATTACTTTTTATGAGTACGGCGGTAGGATTGTGTTTGTGTATGTGGGGGGGTTGTGGTAGGTGTTTGCTCATGGGTTGGGGGCGTTAGGATTCTGTATGTGTGGGGGTGGTGGGTAGTGGTAGATTTGTGTGTGTGTGGTAGGTGGTTGTGTTAGGTTTCTGTGGGTGAGGGTTGTGGTAGATTTGTGTGTGCGGAGTGGGGGTTGTGGCAGGTATGTGTGCGTTGTAGTGGGGCTGTGTGTGGGGGGGAGGGGTTGTGGTACGTTTGTGTTCGGGCAAATGTTAGATTTGTGTGGTGGGGGGGTAGGTTTTTGTGTGTGGGAGGGATAGGTTTGTGTGTGTGCGAAGGGGTTGGTTTGTGTGGGGGGGGGAGGTTTGTGTGTGTGGCATGGGGCGGATGTTTTTGTGTGGAAGCGGTAGATTTGTGTTTGGGGGGTTAGGTTTGTGTGTGTGTGTGAGGCGTAGGTTTGTGTGTGTGGGGTAGGTTTGTGTGTGTTCGGTTAAGGTTTGTGTGTGTGGGAGGGTATTGGATTGTGTGTGTGGGAGAGGGTAGTTTTGTGTGTGGGCGGTTATGTTTGTGTATTTATGGGTGGTGTAATTTTGTGTACGCATAGTGGGTAGCTGTGTCTATGCGGTTGGGGAATGGAAGTTCTCTGTGTGTGTGGGTACGTAGGTTTCTGTGCTGGGATGGTAGGTTTGCGTGCGCGGGTGGGTGGTAGGTTTGTGCGTGTGCAGGTGGGGGGTAGGTTTGTGTGTGGGGGATAGATTTGTGTGTGTGCGGGTGGGAGTGTAGGTTTGCGTGTGTTTACGGGGGTAGGTTTCTGTGTGTGGGTTAAGTTCATGTGTGGGTGGTAGTTTTTTTGTGTGGTATAGGTTTGTGCGTGGGTGGTAGTTTTATGTGTAGGGTGGTAGCTTTGTTTTCGGAGGGGTAGGTGTGTGTGTGACGGGGGTAGATTTGTGAGTGGCTAGGGGATAGGTTCCTGTGCATGGGAGGGGGTAAGTTGGTGTGTTTGTGGGGGATAGGTTTGTCTGTGTGGGTGGGAAGCTTTTGTGTGGTGCAGGTTTGTATGTGTGTGGGTCAGTAGGTTTGTGTGTGGTATCGTTGTGGGTAGAGTTGTGCGGGCGGGTAGGTTTGCGTTTGTAAAATTTCGGTTTCTGTGTGTGCCTGGTGAGGGTAGGTTTGTATGTGTATGTGGGGGGTGGGGGGGGGGGGGTTACATATGTGAGTGCTGGGGTAGTTTTGTATCTGTGTGTGGATGGTGCAGATTTGCCTGCGTGTACTGGGGGGAGTAGGTTTGTTGGTGTGTGCGGTTAGGTTTGTCTGAGAGTGTGATAGGTTAGAATTTCTGACTAAACTCTACAAAAGTTTCGTTAGGCCTCAGCTAGAATTCATTGTACAATTCTGGTCACCCCAATTTAGGAAGGATGTTTAGGCATTGGAAAGGCTGCAGAGGGGATTTAATAGGATGGTACCAGGAACGAGGTATTTCAGGAAAGGCTATGAGGAAAGGCTAGAGAAACTAGGTTTATTCTCATTGGAACAGGGAAGGTTGCGAGAGCCATAATAGAGCTGTTTAAGATCAGGAGAAGATTCGACAGCGTGAATAAGGAAAACTTGTTTCCACCGGTGGGTGTATCAGTAACTCGTGGTCACAGATTTAAATAGTTTTTAAAAAAGAATCAGATTGGAGGTGAGGAGGATTTTTTTCACTCAGCGATTTGTTCGAATGTGGAATGTATAGCCTGAAAAGATGGTGGAGGCTGAAACGATAACAACTTGAAAAGAGAGGTAGACATTTTTTGGGAGGACTGTTTTGCGAGGCTATTGGGGAGAGAACTGGGGAATGGGATTGAGTTGCTCTTTTTAAAGAGACATTACTGAGACGATGGGCCGAATGGCCTCCTTTTGTGCTGTAAGTTTCTATGATTCTGTATGTGGGGGAGGTGCTAGGTTTGTTTGTGGTGGGGTTAGGTTTGTGCATGTGAAGGTGTGGGTGTTTTGTGTGTAGGGCTGTAGGTTTGTTTGTGTTTATGGTGGGATTGGGACCTATCTTCATAGCTCATCCCAGGAAGCAACCTTGTGAATCTGCTGTGCACTGAGCTGAGTATTTCCTTTCTTACATACAGAGACCACAACGGCAGACAATAATCAAAGTGGGGTCTCAAGAAAGCCCTATAGAGTTCCAGCAAGACTTCTCTACTATATTATATTCTAACGCTTAGTAATGAATGCCAACATGCCTTTAGCATAATGTTAGTATTAAGAATACTCGAACATACGTATTCTTGTATGGATTATTTGAAATAAGATGTTCCTGTGCACAGAATTCTTCCCAATTTCCCCTGATTAAACACTACAAAAGTTTGATGAGGCCTCAGGTAGAGGTCTGTGTACAATTTTTTTTCTAAGGAGTTATAGGGTTGTGTGCTGGGGAGTAACTATTTGTGTGGCTAAGACATGATGTTCAAGGACTGAGTTACACACGTGATTTTACACCCATTCTTACACCCGTGTCTGTATCTCTCACACATAAAGGAAGGCTCGATGGAGGCTGTATCCTGTCTCCTGATTACTTTGCTTCTTGTTATCACCTCAGACACCGCGGAAATCAACAATGATAAAGGGCTACATCTAATGCAAAGATTGTATTATCAGTATCTCTGTCTATATATTCAATGTATAACTTTTACTCGTTCTCCCTCATTCTAGGTCTCTCAGTAATGTTATCACTTTAGATTCCCCTCACTTTCCATCTACTTTACTTTCACTTGCGCCCATTCCCAGGCTTCTCTCTCCCTCTCGCTCTGTTTCTCTGTCTTACTAAATATCTCACTGTGTCAGTCTCCATACTCTCTGTCTTTCAATCGTTCGGTTCCTCTCATCACATACATCTATAGGACTACAAGCCAAACGCCTCTCTCTCTCTCAAGATAATGTTCCCATTCTCTCTCTCTCTCTAAACATTCTATCTGTCCTTTATTCTCCCTCTGACTGTCCCTCTGTCTTCCTCGGACTGTCTCTATGTCAAGCCATGTTTTGCTGTTCACCAATAAAAGCATCGAACAACAGAAACAAATCTAGTTTATAGGTTTAAAATTGTTGTAACTCTATTAAATATTTCCTCTGCAATAAGAAATAATCATACAAGTTGTAGAACGATTATCCACATTATACAATAACCATCTTCACTCAGAGGGTAGGGAATTTATGGAATTCTCTATCCCCAAAGGGTTGTAGATGGTCAGTCCTTGCAAATATTCAAAACTGTGCTTGATAGATTTCTTATGGAGGAAGCGATTGAGGAATAAGGTGATAAGGTGGGTAGGTGGGGTTAGAATAGATCACCCATGATCTTATTGAAGGGTGGTGCAGGCTTCAGGGCCAGAATGACCTACTCCTGCTCCTAATTCTTATATGTATATATATATATACATACACAATGCATATATATACTGTAGATCCATTCAAATATATGTGTGTGTATATTTTGCAAGAGCAGTCATTAAATCCAGAGAATAAATACTGTCACAATAACACTGTGAAATAAGTTTCCTGTGAACCAGAGCTCCAGGATCCTGCAATGTACACATTCACTTTGAGTTTTTTCCCGATAACTCCTTGATGTTTAGTTTTAGAAATGCTAACTATGTACATTACCTGTTTAAATGACTCTGGTGTCACGTGCCTTCTGAAATATCGCATACTTCCATTCACGAAGTAGCACATCAGCCACGCAGAGAGCGACAGGACGAGAGATGCAGCCAGTAGCTAAAACAGTGAAGATAGAAATCGATTCAGGAGATGCATGTGGCTGTGGGCCGTCAGCTGCACTGCACTGGTGAACACGAACAACACACACACACACACAAGCACGCACACACACACACACCAGCACAAACACACCAACACACACACGCACACACACTAACACACATATACACATAAAACACATACACAAACACACAACTACGTACACACACACACACACTTAGGCAGAGCCAGCAGCTGTCAAGGCCACTCATTATATTTGTTTTAGAAAGTTTAAATTCAGTAAAATCTAAATATGTGAAGTCAGCAACTCACTTATTTACCTGTTGCCTTTCATTTATTTCCGTATTGCTCTCTGCTGTGTATCACCCGATCTCTCGCTTGGTCCGTAACTGAGTTAATCAAAAAAATCGAGAAAATCGAAGTCCACTATCAGTGTTTTGGTTCAAGGGTTTACATCCCTAAATTAGGAACATAAGAAATTAATAGTTAGGAGCAGGAGTAGGCCATTCAGTCCCTCGAGCCTCCCCCTGCAATTCAATAAAATCATGGCTGATCTATTTTAACTCCAGCTACCCGCCTTACCCCATGACCCTTAATCCCTTTATCCACAAGAAATCTATCAATCTCAGTCTTGAATATGTTCAAGGACTGAACATCTACAGCACTTTGGGGTAGAGAATTCCACAAATTCACTGAACTCTGAGTGAAGAAGTTTTTTTCTCAGCTCAGTGCGAAAGATCTGAAGCCCAATTTTAAGACCGTGACCCCCTGGTTATTGTTACTCCAATCGGCAGAGAAAATCTCCCACTGTCTCTTCTGTCGTGACCCCTGAATAGGTTTTTTAAATAAAATCACCTCTGATTCTCGCGAATATAGGCCAAGGTTGCTCAACTTATCCTCATAGCTCATCCCACTAGAAGTGACTGGTTAGTTCAGGTCCAGTTATCTCGAGGTTACTGTAAAAAACTACGCCTCTTTCTCTGACTGTATTTCTCTCGGTGATTCTCAATATGTGTCTGAATCTTTAATTTATGATCACTTTTTTCCGTCATTCTCAACCTGCCCCTCTGTTTGTCTCTGCGTTTTAACTCTTGCTCAGGAATTTTCATCCACATGGAGATTGTGAAGCTTGGTGATGTGCTCTCATGCATATCATACATCTAGCTGCCAAAAAAGCCTCTTAATCTGTCTCTCTGCCATGGTCCAGCTATTTACCTTTCTCCCCTTTAATTGTTGTACTTTCTCTCTCTCTCCCTCTCTATCTATCACTCTCTCTCTCCCTCTCTATCCCTCTCTCTCTCTCTTTCGTTTTCTTTCTTTCTCTCTCTCTCATTCTCTCTCTCCAGCCCTCTCTATCACTCTCTCTTTCTCTCCCTATCTCTCTTTCTGGATTTCCTTCAGTACTACGTCCCTCTGATTCACATTTGTTTCTGGCTGCCTCACCCCCCCCCCCCCCCCCCCACCCCTTTGCATTGACCTACTTTTTTCTTTCTCTCCGTCCCCCAACCCTCAACTCCACCATGCACCCTCTCCCCCCTCCCCGCCCAGCACCAACACCTCTCAATAGCCTCATCCAAATTTCCATCGGGGAGGTCAATTGCAGATAACTGCCTTGATCGCACTGATCCCCCAGACCAGTGCTCCAGCCCAGAGAATGTGCGATACACGTGGAAGGGAGGAGACCAGAGCTCCATCTTATTCTGCCCAGCACATCAACAAGTACCTGTAGTTCAGCTGTGCAGCGCTTCCCACCTCATGCCAACTTCTCAACCTCAGCAGCGAAATGCAGATGCTCCCTGATCCTCCCGGCTCCTTCCTGTTCAGCCCCTTCTCCCCGGGCAACAGTTTGATCACAAAGGTATCCCCACAAACAGTCGTAGATTGACGTGAACAATTTGTTGTAGTTTTTGTTGGGAAAATGATTATTATTAGCCAAGTGGAGAGTGGAGGAAACTTGTCCAATGTTTAGCCCTGATCTGCCGGGATTCGAAACAAAGTTGTCTTGCACTTTAACACACAAACAAAATCTCACTCTCGAGGTACAGTGCCTCATATAGAATCTTGCGGCATAAAATGGAGGCCATTCCGCCCATCGAGACAGATCCGGCTCTCTAACAAGAGCAATTTAACCCCACTCCCCAGCTCTCTCCCCATAAACTCGCAAACCCGCCCTCCCTGAATAAATTTCCAATTCTCTTTTAAAATTTATGTTCAAATCGGCCTACACCACGTTTTCAGGCAACGCATTTCAGATTCGAACAACTCGCTGGTTGAAAACACTTCTCCTCACCTCCACTCAGATTATTTTCGAAACTAATTTACATCTGTGACCACGAGTCACTGATATGCTCACCAGTGGAAACAGATTTTCCCTATCTATTCTGTCGAATCCCCTCATGAACTTTACAACCTCTGTTATGTCTACTCACAACCTTCTCTGTTCCAATGTGAATAATCGTAGCCTCTCTAGTCTTGCCTCGTACCTGAATTCCTGGTACCATCCCAGTCCATCTCCTCCCTTTCCCTTTACAATTAACAGCCTTCCTAATGTGTGGTAACCAGAATTGTACACAGTAATCTAGCTGAGCTCTAGCCAAAGTTTTATATTTTACTCAGAGCTTCCCAATTTTGTACTCTAAGACCATATTTATAAAGCCTAGTATCCCGTTTGCTTTTTTGACAGCCTTGCCGTATCATCCACACACACCATCAGGTCTCTATATTGCTTCACAGCCCATAAATTGCACTACCTAGCCTATATTGCCTCCCCTCATTTCTCCTACACAAATGCACCATGTCACATTTCTCTACATTAAACTCCACCTGCCACGTGTCTGCCCTTTTTACCATTCAGTCTATATCGTATTGCAGATGACTACTATCCTCCTCGTTATTTACTAACTTTGTGTCATCTGCAAACATGCACCATTGTACGGTCTCTGTCCCACATTTGATGCCCTGTTTGTCTCTTCGTGTTAAATTACCCCAGGCCTTGGTTCTAATAAACCCGAGCTTCATACGCTGCGAGATTGAGTAATTTAATTCTAATTTTCTCTTGTGTTTGCAAATACAAATGTATTTTCCCTGTGGTTTGTGTGAATGATTCCCTGTCTTTTTGTCTCTATACCTCAGTCACGTCCACATTCACAAACACTCTCACAAATAGGGTCTCCCTCAAACACAGCCTAGACTATATATGAAACACACACATAGATTCGCACCTGCACACAGTTATCACACATATGGCTTGCATCTCGTTCAAGTAAACAAAATGTCTGTAAAACATACAGTTGCTTGGCTGACATGCAAAAAGTTTCTTACTTTACAAGTCACAAACAGTTGTGCCCTAAGATACTCAGAGATATCCGCTACAGTGATTCTGTTTCACAATCAAACACACACATACACTGAGAGGCCTCTCGTTTAATCCACCTTAGCTCCCACCCCCCAACAACACACATCCGCAATCCACATGTCGCACACACACCCATACATGGTGCCCTGTCTCTCACTCACACACATGATCCCCTGAAAATATTTTAACCCCCCCCCTCCCCACTCACACACACACATCCTGCCCTGTTTGCCTCTCATACCCACAGGTGCCGCCTTGTCTCTCACACACCCATATCCACCCCCACCCCCCACTCCTCTCTCCCCACACACACATACTCACGGTACCCTGTCTGTCTCGCAGATCCCACCAAAAACACATACAAACCCACACTGAGGTGTCTTTCTCTCACACTCACAAACACTGTGTTCACTTGTAACACACTCAGTGTCATTCTCACATACAGTAGCACACAAACACACACGGCATGGCTCTGTCTGTTTTTTTCCTGGGTAACGTACTACCTAATGCTTTGTCTCACCTGAATATATACCTAATATAGTGTGGGGGCAGGTAAACCTAGTGCGAATATGTAAACCGGATTAACTGGTTCCTCCAGACAAAAGGAGTTTGACATTTGCTCTAAATCCCGTATCTAGTTTCTCACATACACACCCACACAGGGTTTCTCTCTTTCGTACACAAGTCTCACAAACATCCACTGATTTTTGTCTTACACACACACAGTGTCTCACCGATACAATGCCTTCTCTCTCGTAAGCACATGGATCATATAGTCAGTTTCTCACACATCGACATTACCTGTGTGGGGACAGAGAGATAATGTCTCTATGTCACACATATGATCTCTCATTCTCTCTTCTCTATAACTCTCTCACACACACACACGCACACAAATACTGTGTTCAATTCTGGTCACCACACTACAGAAAGGATGTGAAGGCATTGGAAAGGGTACAACGAAGATTTACTAGGATGGTGCCAGGATTGAGGGACTTCAGCTATGAGGAGAGGCTAGATAGGCTAGGGTTATTCTCTCTGGAGCAGAGAAGATTGAGGGGAGACCTAATAGAGGTTTATAAGATCATGAGGGGTTTCGACAGGGCAAATAGAGAAAAACTATTTCCACTCGTGGGTGAATCTGTGACTCGTGGTCACAGATTTAAAATAGTTTCAAGGCGCAGTAGAGGGGAGCTGAGGAGAATTTTTTTCACTCAGCGAGTTGTTCGAATCTGGAATGCATTGCCTGAAAAGGTGGTGGAGGCTGATTCGATAACAACTTTTAAAAGGGAATTAGATCTTTATTTAGGAAGAACGGGTCTATTAGGCTATGGGGAGCGGGCAGGGCAATGGGATTGAATCGCTCTTTTCAAAGAGCCGGCACAGACTAGATGGGCCGAATGGCCTCCTTTTGTGCCGTAAAATTCTATGATTCTATGATTCTATGATTCTAAGTGTTCTGACGAAGGGTCGTGGACTCGCAACATTGACTCAGTTGACTTTCTCCATGAATGCTGCCTGACCTGCTGAGTTTTCCCAGCGAATTCTGTTTATGTTACTGTCAGTGCCTTCTCACTCTGTGAAGCCACACTGACTCTCTGAACACACAGAGCTTCTCACACATGCACATTTTCACTTTAATGCACCTAATATCTGATCAGTCTTTCTGACACGCAAACAGAGCCTTCTCTTCCACACGCACACATTCACACTCACACACAGACAATCTAGCTCCCTCTGACAGTGTGTCTGTCTGACACACACACACACACACTCACATTCCTGCTCTCTCTGACAGTCTATCTGTCCGACAAACACACACAAACACATACACACAGTCTCTCATACAGTCACATACGGAGACTATAATGACTGTTTCTCTGAAACTGAATTCAATGGGGGATTAGGTAAACGGAGTGCTTCTATCCAGTAAGTGTGTGTGTGTGTCTGTGTGGTGTTTGTGTGTGTGTCTGTGATGTGTGTGTGTGTGTCTGTATGTGTGTCTGTGTGTGTGTCTGTGTGTGTGTCTGTGTGTGTGTCTGTGTGTCTGTGTGTCTGTGTGTGTGTGTGTGTGTGTGAGTGAGTGAGTGAGTGAGTGAGTGACAATTTCAGACAATGGAATAAATATTTTTAGATTTTCACAAATAAACGGTTTATTTCTCTCTCTCTCAGAAACAAACAAAATGTCTCTGTTTCGTACAATGTTTCACACACACGCCTTCAGATTCTGTCTCAAACAAACACATATCTATGTCTCTCACACTCAGTGCATATCTCAGCAGAAAAAATACCTCTAGTGCTCTCATTCACAGGCACACGCACACGTTCTCTCTCCCAAACCAGCAGAGAATTCTTGAAAACTCAAAGCCCTTCACAGAATAAACTACAGAGTTAATTGACTGAATATTCCTGATGGAAAAGAGGCAGGTAATTGGGCACAGCAGTGTCCCACAAAGAGTCACTGTTTGAAGCAATCAATAGATATTGTGGGTTGATTATTACAGTGTGGAGTAAAGAAACCTGGCCAAGTTACGGCCTAAAATCTAACCCAATAATATTTCTTGCAAGGTGTGTGTGCTAATCACCGAGCTAGAGGAATTATGTGCAAAGTCTCACAAAAGCAAACAGTCTCACACACAATGCTTTCCCTCTCACACACACGCAGTATCTCTCAAGTGTACAGTGCCTTCTCTCAAACACACATTGTCACACTGACAGTCTCTCTGTCACAGGCACAGTGGCCTCTCTTACACATACTCAGGATATCGAACTCAGACAGCGCTTCTTTCATACACACGATCTCTCACACACCCACAGTGCCTTCTCTCTCTCTCTTACATACAATTCTCTGTGGGGTTAAGTAAACGGGGTGTGTCTCACGGGGAAGCGAGAGAGTGAACACCTGCCATTTCCAGACAAAGGGAATTTGACACCGTTTCTCTAAACTGCTTTCTTGCCGTCTCTCTCACACATACAGCTTCAAGCCTTGTTATTCCCTGAAATACACTGTTTAGTTCTCCCCCTCACACCGTGTTTGTGAGACTGTTTGTATTCGTTCATACAAGCAGTCTGACACACACACACATAGTCACTCTCACACTAATACACAGTCTACCCCACACACAGTGTCTACCCCCAAATATAGTCTCTTATTCTGTAACACGCACAGCCTCTTTCCATGCCATACACACATATTGTCTGTGTCTCAAACAGTGTCAAATCTCTCACACACATGCCCACACACACACAGTGCCACCCTCTGTACAGACACAGAGAACACACAACAGTCTCCCTCACACCTGCTTACCGACTACTGATCTCTCCCACTGTGTCTCTCAAACAAGTGTTTCTCTCAGACACATGATCAGTGCTCACTCACACAAATACACTGCCCCCCCCCCCCTCTCTCTAGCTCTCTGTGTTACATACATTGTACTCGATATATCACACAGCCTGTTACACGGATACAGTGCCTTCTCTCTCTCTCTCTCTCTCACACACACACACACACACAAATATTATGTACGATTAGGTAAACCTGCCTCTTCAAACCAACGATCGTGATAATGAGCACAGAATGTGGGCCACCGTTTAGTTTCCAATGTTTCTGGTCCACGTCTGACTAAAGGTTGTGGACACCAAACGTCCACTGCGTTTCCTTTCTCCACAGATGCTGCCTGACCTGCCGAGTCCTCCCAGAGATTTCTGTTTAGCTTCAAATTGCCAACAGCTTCTGTTTCTTGCGCTTTTAAGAGAGTGAGCACATTCGTTTGCAGACAAACGTATTTTACACTGTTTCTGAGAAAAACTTTACTCGTTTCCATCTTACGTACACACATAGTGTTTCTCTCTTTAGTAGACACAGAATTACACACATACACACCATCTGCCTCCAACGCAAGATAGATAGTCTATGTCACACACATGTCTCTCCAACATTCATTTATATGTTTATCTTTTCTCCATAACACACCTTATCCTGCGAAATGCACATATACAATCTCTCCCTGTCGCACACAGTGATCCAGCCCACTCAAACATGTCAACTTTTCTCTCATAAACACACAAGAGATTCCCTCTCTACATATCTATTCATGACAATGTTGCTCTCTCTCTCTCTCTCTCGTTAAGTGTCCTTGTCACACGCAGTGCTGAATTACAAACGCAGCCTCCTTTATAAACAGACACAATGTCTATCTCCTATTAACAACAGACGCCGTGTTTATCCCACACACCTACACAGTCCCTGTCACACGTCCCTACATGGCCTTGACTCTCACACACAAAACGCTTAACAAACAGATGCACATTTTGCCTCTCACTCACAGAACAAAGTGTGTGTCACTACCATTCCCTTCATGTCTGATCCACTGTGTCCTCTCTTAAAGTAAATGATTGCTGTCCCCGACATTGTGTGTTGTTTATATCAATAGACACACACATACAGTGTCTGGCCTCCCTCACACACAATAAGCAATGGGTTCAGGTGAAGAGAGAGATACTGAGCTCATTGCATTGCCAGACAAAGCCATTCTCACACCGTTTCTATGCAATGATGCCTTGCCCTGTCTCCCACACATACACCAAGGTTGTTTGTCTCTGTTCTACACACAGACGTACAAGTTTACATCCTTTGCACGGACACACAAACACAGACAGTCTGTGTCTCACGCCCGCAGCCAGTGCCACAAATATAGGCTGTAGTCACTGTCTCTGAGACACATTACCTCAGGCCTTGGCTCTCAGCCACCTGTGCCCGACACTCTGCGGTGTGGCGTCAATCCGGCGCCTCCCTCCGGTCAGTAGCTTCCATTCCCGGTAATCAAACCGTCTCTCAAACCGTGTGTGTGAGGGGGGGGGAGACAGACTGTGGGGTTCAGAGAGAAGCAGAGCTGGAAGCTGCGTGTGTGAGAGAGAGAGAGAGAGAGAGAGACGGCAAGTAAAGCAGGTGAGAGAAACGGTGTCAAATTCCCTTGGTCTGGAAATGGCAGGTGTTCAGTGTCTCGGAGAGACACACCCCGTTCAATTAACCCCACAGAGTATTGTGTGTGTGTGTGAGAGAGAGAGAGAGAAGGCACTGTGTGTGTGTGAGAGAGAGAGATTGTGTGTGTGTGTGAGAGAGAGAAGGCACTGTGTGTGTGAGAGAGAGAGAGATTGTGTGTGTGAGAGAGAGAGAGAGAATGCACTGTGTGTGTGTGAGAGAGTGAGATTGTGTGCGTGAGAGAGAGAGAGAAGGCACTGTGTGTGTGTGAGAGAGAGAGATTGTGTGTGTGAGAGAGAGAGAAGGCACTGTGTGTGTGTGAGAGAGAGAGATTGAGTGTGACACACACACACTCACACACATGTGAGTGTGAGGGTGGTGTGAGTGTGTGACGGGTGTGATTGTTAAGTGGTGTCAGTGTGGTGTGAGTGTGTGATGTGGTGTGTTTGTGAAGGGTTGTGAGTGTGAGGCGATGTGAGTGTGAGTAGATGTGAGTGTGAGTATGTGTGAGTGTGAGGGGGGTGTGAGTGTGTGTGTGTGTCAGTGTGAGCAGGTGTCAGTGTGAGCGGGTGTGAGTGTGAGGAGGGTGAGTGTGAGGGTTTGCGAGTGTGTGTGTGAGCCGGTGTGAGTGTGAGGCGTGTGTGAGTGTGAGCAGGTGTGAGTGTGAGGGGAGGGTTGCTGGGGATGGACTGACTGATGGGTTACTGGCCGGGGAGGCTGGTTGGTTGGTGTGAGTTAATGAGGTGGCTGGTGATGGAGACTGACTGACTGACCCTCACGTTGCCCTCTGGTGTGGAGCCTGTAGCTCAGGGGTGACAGCCCTCGCCTGGCGAGCCGCAGACCCGGGTTCCATTCCCGGCCTCACCTCGAGCCGAGTCTCCTCCTCCACCCGCCTGACACACACAACAACAACAACAGCAATAATAAAATGGCCGCCCCCCCCCCCCCCCGGCTGTTTGTGGGGGAGGCTGCCGGGCGCCATCGGCTGCCGCGTTTCACCCACAAAACACACAGTCACTTCACCGGACATTGAGTCCCGTGAGGAGATTCCAGGTGAGGAGAGGACGGAACAAAACACCCGGAAAATGGCGGATTATTATCCCTGTTATTGTGGCTCTCACTGCGTCTCTCTCTCTCTCTCTCTCTGTGTTTCTCTCAGTCGCTCTCCCAAAAAACACACGGTCACTACACTGTGACCCCCCTAAACACACAGTCACTACACTGTGACCCTCAAACACAGTCACTCACACAGAGATATACAGACACATACATACACAGATATACAGACACACACACACAGATATACAGACACACACACAGATATACAGACACACACATACACAGATATACAGACACACACACACAGATATACAGACACACACACACAGTTATACAGACACACACACAGGTACACAGACACACACACAGATATACAGACACACACACACAGATATACAGACACACACAGAGATATACAGACACACACACAGATATACAGACACACACACAGATATACAGATACACACACACAGATATACAGACACACACACAGATATACAGACACGCACACACAGATATACAGACACACACACAGATATACAGACACACACACAGATATACAGACGCACACACTCAGATATACAGACACACACAGAGATATACAGACACACACATACACAGATATACAGACACACACACACAGATATACAGACACACACACAGATATACAGACGCATACACACAGATATACAGACACACACACACATATACAGACACACACACACAGATATAGAGACGCACACACACAGATATACAGACGCTGTGGAAACCATGTTAAAAATCGGCAACCATGTTAGGTGTTTCTTAGCTTCCCCTGGACATTGTGAGTTGTTTCTTAGTCTCCCTGAGAAATTCCAGAGGTTAATAGGGGTATCAGCAAACGTCAGTTCTATGACATCGTCCAGACCGAAGAAGGGAGAAAGGCTTGTGCTTGATTAAATTAGACATTCCCTGCTGTTTGTGCTTTACACTAATAACCTGATCTCTTTGTGAGTTATTCCACGACACTCTCTCTCTCCCTCAGTCTCTCTCACATTCTCTTTCACTCCTTCTCTCAGTCCATCTTTGTCTCAGTCTCGTTCTCTCTCTCTCTCTCAGTCTCTCTCTCTCTCGCTTTCTCTCTCTGTCTGTCTCTCACTCATTCTCTCTCTCTGTCTCTCTCTCTGCCCCTCTCTCTCTGTCTCTCTATCTGTCTGTCTCTCTCACTCTCTGTCTCCCAGTCTCTCTCTCAGTCTCTCTCTCTCTCACTCCCTCTCTCTCTCAGTTTGTCTCTCTCTATCACTCTCAGTCTCACCCCTCCCCCCCCACCCCCTCTCTCTCTCTCACTGAGTCTCTCTCACACTCTCTCTATCTCCCTCCCTCTCAGTCCCTCTCTGTCTCAATTTCTTTCAGTCTCTCTCTCAATCTCTCACTCTCTGTCTCTCTCTGTCTGTCTCTCTCTCTTTCTGTCTTTCTCTCTGTCAGTTTCTCTCTCTCAGTCGCTCTCTCTCTCTCTCTCAGTCTCTCTCTCTCCCTCAGTCTCTCTCTCGATCTCTCCCTGTCTGTCTGTCTCTCTCCCTCTCTCTCTCTCAGTCTCTCTCTCTCTTTCTCTGTCTGTCTGTCTGTCTGTCTGTCTCTCTCTCTCACACACACTCTCTCTATCTCCCTCCCCATCCCTCCCTCCCTCTCTCAGTCCCTCTGTCAGTCCCTCTCTGTCTCAGTCTCGTTCAGATTCTCTCTGTCTCTCTCTCTCTGTCTGTATCTCTCCCTCTCTCTCTCTCAGTCTCTCTATCTCTCTTTCTCTGTCTCTCAGTCTCTCTCAGTCTCTCTCTCTCTCTCTCTCTCTCTCTCTCTCTCGATCTCTCCCTGTCTGCCTCTCTCTCTCTCTCCGTCTGTCTCTCTCTCTCTCAGACTCTCTCTCACACTCTCTCTATCTCCCTCCCTCTCCCTCTCTGTCTCAGTCTCTTTCAGTTTCTCTCTCTCTCTCAGTCTCTCTCTCTCCGTCTCTCTCTCTCCCTCAGTCTCTCATTCTCTCTCTCTCTCTCACACACACACTCTCTATCTCTCTCTATCTCTCTCTATCTCTCTCTATCTCCATCTCTCTCCCTCCCTCTCTCAGTCCCTCTCAGTCTCTCTCTCTCTCGGTCTTTTTCTCTCTCACTCCCTCTCTCAGTTTCTCTCTCTCTGTCACTCTCAGTCTCACCCCATCTCTCTCGCTCTCTCTGTCCGTCTCTCTCTCCCTCAGTCTCTCTCACACTCTCTTCCACTCCCTCTCTCAGTCCCTCTCTGTCTCAGTCTCGTTCTGTCTCTCTGTCTCTCTCTCTCAGTCTCTCTCTCTCTCTCTTTCTCTCTCTGTCTGTCTCTCTCTCATTCTCTCTCTCTGTCTCTCTCTCTGTCCCTCTCTCTCTGTCTCTCTATCTGTCTGTCTCTCTCTCTCTCTCTCTCTATCTCCCAGTCTCTCTCTTTCCCTCAGTCGCTCTCTCTCTTTCTCTCTCTCTGTCTCTCTCTCTGTCCCTCTCTCTCTCTCTCTCTCTGACTCTCTCTCATTCTCTCTCTGTCTCCCTGTCTCTCAGACTCTCTCTCTCTCTCTCGAGATCTCTCCCTGTCTGCCTCTCTCTCTCTCCCCGTCTCTCTCTCGCTCTCTGTCCCTCTCTCTATTTCTCTCTCCGAGTCTCTCTCTCTCTCCCTCCGTCTCTCTGTCTCCCTCAGTCTCTCATTCTCTCTCTCTCTCTGTCCATCTCTCTGTCTCTCTCTCGCTCTCTCCCACTCACTTTCTCACAGTCTCTCTCTCTCTCTCTCAGTCTCTCTCTCACAGTCTCTCTCTGTGTCTCTGTCTCTGTCTGTCTCTCTCTCAGTCTCTCTCTCTCTCACTCCCCTTCTCTCATTCGCTCTTTCACTCTCTCAGTCTCTCTCTATCTCTCAGTCTCTCTCTCTCTCTCCCTCTCTGTCCATCTATCTGTCTCACTCTCTCAGTCTCTCTCTCTCTCTTTCACACTCTTAATCAAAATCTCCCTCTCTCAGGCTCTCTCTCACAGTCTCTCTCTCACAGTCTCTCTCTCACAGTCTCTCTCTCTCTCTCTCTCTCTCTCTCTCTCAGTCTCTCTCTCTCTCTCAGTCTCTCTCCCCCTCTCATTCTCTCTCTCAGTCTCTCTCTCTCTCAGTCTCTCTCTCTCTCTCTAAGTCTCTCTCTGAGTTTCTCTCTCTCTTTCCATCTCTCTCTCTGTGTCTGGCTTTCTCAGCC
>JAYJKW010000362.1:765000-797500 GCA_035084275.1 Hydrolagus colliei | reverse complement strand
CTGTCTTAATCTCTTTCAGTTTCTCTCTCTCTCTCTCAGTTTGTCTCTCTCTGTCACTCTCCTCCCTCCTCTCTCTCTCACCCTCAGTCTCTCTCACAATCTCTTTCACTCCCTCTCTCAGTCCCTCTCTGTCTCAGTCTCGTTCAGATTATCTCTCTCGTTCTGTCTCTCTCTCTCTGTCTCTCTATCTGTCTGTCTCTCTCTCTGTGTGTGTCTGTCTGACTGTCTCTCTCTCTCTCTGTCTCTCAGTCTCTCTCAGCCTTTCTGTCTCTCTCTCTCTCTCACTCTCTCTGTCTGTGTCTCTATATCTCTCTCAGTCTCTCTCTCTCTCTCACACACTGTCTCTATCTCACTCTCTCTCCCTCCCTCTCTCAGTCGCTGTCTGTCTCTCTTTCTCACTCCCTCTCTCTCTCTCCCTCAGTGTCTCTCTCAGTCTCTGTCTGTCTCTCTCTCACTCTCAGTCACTCTCTCTCTCAGTCCCTCTCTGTCAGTCTCTCTCTCTCTGTCTTTCTCTCTCTCTCTCTCTCCCTGTCTGTCTCTCTCCCTCTCTCTCTCTCAGTCTCTCCCTCTCTCTTTCTCTCTCTGTCTGTCTCTGTCTCTTTCTCTCTCTGTCTCTCTCTCATTCTCTCTCGTTGTGTGTCTCTCTGTGTCTGGGAGTGTGTGTGTCTCTCTCTCTGTCTCTGTGTCTCTCTCTGTGTCTGGGAGGAGTGTGTGTGTCCCTCTGTGTCTGTGAATATGTGTCTTTCTCTCTCTGGGTCTGTCTCTGTCTCTCTGTCTGTCTCTCTGCGTCTCTCTCTCTCTGTGTGGCTCTGTCTGTGTCTGTGTGTGTGTGTGTGTCTCTCTCTCTGTGTGTCTATCTCTCTGGCTCGTCCCATGTCCCCCACAAATCCCACCTGTGTCTCTATCTGTGTTTGCGTTCAGTGTCTGTGTGTGTCTCTCTCTCTCTGTTTCTCTCTCTCTCTCTCTCTCTGTCTCTATCTGTCTCTGTCTCTGTCAAATTCACAGCTGCTCGCTCTACACACGTACAGACGTGTGTGTGTGTGTGACAAAGACTACAAAGCATCAGATATGTTTGTGACTCCCACTCATCCTACAGGTGTTTACCAACACACCTGGGTAAAGTTTAGTGACTGTGTTTGGAGAGGAGAGAGTAAAGTGTATTTACTTGGTGTTTGGTGTAAAGTGAAGTGACTGTGTGTTTGGGGGAGTGTAAAGGGTAGTGATTGTGTGTGTGGGTGGATGGTACAGTGTAGTGACTGTATGTTTGGGGTCAGAGACATTGGCGGAGAAGAGTCTGAGATAGAGACAGTGAGAAAGTAGGTCTATGATCAAGGGAGAGAAACAGAGAGAGAGATTGAGAAAGAGTGGGGAGACAGGAAGCAGGTGATGTGGAGGTTTGAGGGGGAAGATGGGAGTGGAGGAGAGGATGGAGGAGGAGAGAGGAGATAATTGATAACTCCCCCCACCCTCCCCATTGCCCTGACTCCGCCCCTTCCCCCCCAACTCGTGACAAGTCAGCCTCCTTTCTCTGCTACCACGTGAACCACCAGTTCCCTCTCCCCCCACGTGATCCACAATCCCCGCCTCCGCCACGTGATCCACCAGTGCCCTCTCCCCCCACGTGATCCACAAACCCCGCCACGTGATCCGCTAGACGCGCCCCCAGCACGTGACCCACCAGCCCCCTTTCCCACCACGTGACCCGCCAGACCGGCGTCTGTCTGCATACAAAGATGACTCTCCAGCTGGCAATGAAACGCCACCTGGCTTCCTGTACACTCACCTGCCCCCACACCCCCCACGTGACGCGTCTGTCCACTCACCAGCCCCCACGACCCCCACTTCACCCGCCTGTAAACACACCAGCCCCCACACACCCCACGTGACCCGCCTGTACACTCACCAGCCCCCACACACCCCACGTGACCCGCCTGTACACAAGGAGCGTTGTGAGCTGATCCGTACCCTTGCGTCGCCTCCTGCACTGAGCCGCCCCCGCCCCGCGCTTTTTGTACCGGGAGTTTTTTTTTAATGCAAAAAAAGGCGCCAAACTGTCAGCGCGCGGGGGGGTTGGGTCTGCACGCGCAGCCAACGTCTTTGCCGACCTTTCCCACGCGTTTGCGGCTTGGGTTTGGGCGCCAAATCGTGTCTGAGGTAAAGAAGCCGCGGGTATAATAATAATAATAATCCCGGACTTTGGCGTGTTTAACCCCCTTGAAGTGTAGTGACTGTGTGTATCCGGGGAGGCTACAGTGTAGTGACTGTGTGTTTGGTGTCTCTCTCTCTCTCACACACACACAGTGGACAGGCTGATGGGAGAGGGATCAGGAATGACACCTTTAATAACCAGTCACTACAGTGTACACAATGTATTACATATCACACACTGTGTGGGCAGTCACTGCCTCAGTCACTATCACACAAACACTGTCAGCCCAGCTCTGGATGCCCCCAGTGACCTCAGCTGTCTCTGTCCGTCTGAACTGAACTGATTCCCCCACAGCCTGAAACACATTAAACAGCAAATAACCATCTGATCACAATATAAACTGGAAACTCTCCACTTGCAGGTTAATCCATCAATAATTCCCCTCAAACTGTCTCCATCCCGATACCCAGCCCCGTTCTCTGTGTGTTTATCACATTAAACACTGACACAAACACTCACCAGATACACTCCAGGCTGGTGCAGGTCAGTGTGAGGCGGAGGAGAGCGGGGACAGAGGCGTCTGTGAAGGAGTTAGACCCCAGGCTCAGCCCCCTCAGTGAGCGGCTTGTACTGAGAGCGGAGACCAGATCATCAGTGCAGCCATCGGTCAGACTGTTACTGTCCAGCCTGGAGATCAGAGACACAGAGACATGACAGGGATCAACAACAACAACAATATGACATGTGGGGAGGACGTCACGAGGCGTTGGACAGACAGTGTCTCAGACTGTGATGGGAGTTGTGGGGGAGGTGTCGGGGGAGAAGAGGCGACCGATGGCAGGATTGGAGGTGGGGAGGTACGGAGGGAGGAATCCTGCTGGGGATGAGGGTGGGAGCTAGGGGAGGAAGGAAGATGGGGGAGTGAGGGAGATGGGGGAGGAAGGGAGATGGGGGAGTGAGGGAGCTAGGAGAGAGAGGGAGGGAGGGAGGAGCTGGGGATGAGGGAAGGATTTGGCGGAGGGAAAGAGGGAGGGCGGATTTGGGGGAGAGAGGTAGGGAGGGAAGATGGGCGAGAGGGAGTGATGTGGGGAAGTGAGGGAGTGAGGAAGGGAGGGAATAGATGTAAGGGAGGGTGGAGCAAACTGGGATAGGGAGGAAGCTGGGGGTGTGAGATAGTGGGGGAGGCAGGGAGTTGGGGAGGGAGGAATAGAGAGAGAGTGAGGGAGACAGAGAGTAAGGGAGGAGGGGGAGAGAGGGGGAGGGGGAATGAGCTGGGTAAGGAAGATAGAGCTGGGGCAGGGAGGGAGCTGCGAGATGGAGGGTGCTGAGGAGTGCGGTAGCTGAGGAGTACAGAGTGAGGGAGGTAGTGGGTGAGCTGGGGTAGCGAGAAAAGGGGGCTGGCGAGGGAGTGAGCTCGGTTAGGAAAGGAGGAGGGGAGCTGGTCTATGGAGAGAGGGGACGAAAGAGAGTGAGCTCGGTATGGAGAGAGAGGGGGAGGTAGGGCAATGGAGGGAATGAACTGGGGAGGGAAAGAGAGAAGAGGGGAATGTGAGCTGCGGAGGGAGAAGGGGAGAGGATAGAGAATGGGAAGGAAAGAGCTTTGGGATGGAGAGAGGCAGCTGGGGCGGGGAGATTTGGAGAAAGCTCGGGGAGGGAGTGAGGTAGGGATGGAGCTGGGCGAGGGAGAGAGCTGGAGAGCGAGAGAGGGTGGGAATTGGGGAAGGATTGGAGAGTGCTGGGGGAGAGAGGCATGGAGAGAGAGAATAGGAGGTAGCGAGGGAGCGAGTGAGCTGCGTTAGGTAGAGAGCTGTGGGAGGGACTGAGAGAGTGAGGATGGGAGTGAATGAGCTGGGGAGGGAGGAAAGGAGAGATTGAGGGAGGGAGAAAGTGAGGGAGGAAGGCGGGTGTTCTGGAGGGAGGAAGGGAGAGAGCGATGGAGGGAGAGAGTTAGGGAGGAAGGGGCGATGGAGGGAGCGGGAGTAATCTAGGGTAGAGAAGGAGGAGCTGGGGTAGAGAGGAAGAGGGTGATCTGGGGGAGATAGAACTGGCGAAGGATGGAGAAAGCTGTGGAGTGGGAGGGAGAGAGGGAGCTGCGTGAGGGAGGTATCTGGGGGAGGTACGGAGGGAGGGAGCTGGGAGAGGGTGGGTGATGGAGACGTGGGAGTGAGCTGGGGTCGTGAGGGGGCTGGGGACGGATGAAGCGGTGGAGTGACAGAGTGAGGGAGGTAGGATGTGAGCCTGGGTAGGGAGAAACGGGGAGAAGGAGGGAGTTAGATGGGAGAAAGAGTGTGGGAGGGAGGGAGTGAGCTGGCGGAGAGCGAGGGAGAGAGGGAAAGAGAGGGAGAGAAGTAGGATGGAGCGAAAGGGAAGGAGGGAGCTGGGGAAGGAGAGAGCTATGGGAGGGGGGGAGGCAGCTGGGATGGGGAGAGAGGGGAAAGGCTGGAGGAGGGAGCTGGAGGAGTGAGGGAGCTGGGAAGGGAGCGAGGGAGCTTGAGTAGGAAGATAGCTGGGGGTAGGGGGGATCTGTAGGAGGGAGCGAGGTAAGGAGTGATGAAGGGAGAGAGGGAGGGAGCAGTGGTACGGTGGTAGCTAGGGGAGATAGGCAATAAAGCAGGGAGAGAGGGAGGTAGAAAGAGAGGGATGGAGGTATGGCGGGAAGTAGTGATTGCGGGAAGGCGGGAGGGAAAGGGAGCTCGAGGGAGGGAGGGAGAGTGGGAAAGGAGGGAGTAAGATGGGCTAGGGAGGCAGGGAAAGAGGGAGTAGCTAGGGAGGGAGAGAGGGAGACTGGGAGGGAGCTGTAGAGGGATAAAGGGGGAAAGGGACAGGGAGGATGCTGGGGGAGGGAGAGTCAGTGATGGAGGGAGGGTGAGTGGGAGCTCTGGAGGGAGAAGGAGGGTGAGATAGATTGAAGGAATAAGGAGGGAGTGAGGGAATGATGGAGAGACTGAGCTTTGGGAGGGAGAGAGCAGATTCCTTGCTAATCCATGTTCAGTGTGTGATCACTGAGATGGCTGATGGCCTCACACTGTCACACTGATTCCTGACACAATATTCAGCTGATACCAACTGATCAGCCAGTGTCAATAACACACTGAGATATCGGGGGAATTCACACTCGGGATATTATATTCTCACACAGTCTGTTACTTACCACAGTGTCTGTATTTTACACTCCGGGTTCCTCAGAGCCTCACACAGTGACTTCACTCCAGAGTCTCCCAGATTATTGCCCCCCAGCCTGGACACAGAGACAGAGACACAGTGAATATAGTGTAACAATACAATACACATTGACATCTATATACAGGAGCTGGGGCCAGGGCCAGACACCTGAACGTACACACACAAACACATCGTTACTAAGTCCTGGTTGGTTCAAACAAACACTGACATTTATATTATAGTCACAGCAGGTCATGTATCAGAGCTTTACAGGGACTGGATTACAGTGTTAAGAGAGAGAGATATCCGATCGGGTTATCTCAGTCTCTTTCTCTCTCTCTCTCTCTCTCTCTTATTCTCACTGACTATTCTCTCTTTCTCAGTCTCTATCGCTCTCTGTGTTTATCGCTTTCTCTCTGTCATTCCCTTTCTCTTTCTGTGAGTCCCAACTCTCCCAGTTGTTCTGTCTATTTGCTTCTCTCTCTATCTCTGAGACTCTCTCTCTCAGTCACTATCTCTTTTGTTCTCTTTCGTTCACTCCCTCCCGTTACTATCTCACTCACTCCCCATTTCTCAGTCTCTCTCAAACAGTCTTTCTGTCTCTCACTGTCTCTCTCTTTCACAATCATTCACTGTTAGTCTGTCAACCCTCTCTCTCTTTCCCCAGTTGAGTTACCCTCCAAAGGTCTGTGCCTCTGTCTTTATTTCTCACAGTTTGGAATCCTGTAGGTCACTGGTTCGAGCAGTCGCGTTTCAAGCGTGAGACCTGTGTTCGAATCCATTCAGGTCAGGGCGAAACACTAATCCTTACTCCACACATATGGCTAATAATAATCCCTCGCCAAAAAAATCTCGTGACTTTAACTCACGGTTGGCTGTTTGTGGGGACACTGCTGTGCGGAATTGCTTGTCGGGTTTCACCAACAAATAATAATGCGGTATAAACAAACATATAGTCAATTCACGTTAAAGTATATTCTGTGAATCGCTTTAGGACATCTATATGTAGGGGTAGCAGAGAGTGGAGAGATTTAAACACAAGTATGAGGATCTTGACGATGAGCCTCTCCGAGACAGGGAGCCAGTGCAGTCTGGCAACATCTGGGGTAATGGGGGCGTGGAACTTGTTCCCAGTTGTCCTTCTTCCCCCACGTCCGGTCCCTCACCAGCATCGCTTTCTTCCAGCTCCGATGCATCGCCCTTCTCCGTCAATATCTCACCATGAAAGCTGCCGCAACCCTGGTCCATGCCTTTGTCACCCCTCATCACCTATTCCAATGCCCTCGGACTATTCCACTGCCCTCCTCGCCCGTCTCCCCTTCGCTACCATTGATAAAATCCAGCTCATTCAGAGCTCCGCCTCGCGATACCTCGTCAATAATCTGAGTCTGCTGAACCTTTTCCGACTGTGTTGGTTTTATTGGATCCGAACCTGTATTCACGAGAGCAAAGTGTCGAATTCAAGATCCTCATCCTCAACTTCAAGGCCTTTCACGGCCTTTCCCCCGCCTATTTCTCCGACCTGCTCTCTCTCTGCCAGCCTGCACAACCCGTCCATTCAGCGGGCTCTGGCCTGACGCACGCCAACCATCGGTGGCCGGGCTTTCAGCCTCTCTGCCCGCCACACTGTGGAACTCTATTCTTCAATCCATTCGCCTCTTGTCCTCCCTTTCCTCCTTTAGTGCCAGTCTCCAGACCTTTCTCTTTGACCGTGCATTCTGTCCCACTCCAAACTGTCCACCCAGCCACCCACCCACCCACCCAGGGTTTCTGTTCCTCCCTCTCTGCCTGTGTCTATCAGCCTCTCACATGCTACCAGAATCTCTCACTCTGTGATGCTTAGTTGTTTCTCGCTGTCTGATGCTTCGTCTCTCTCACTCTATCTCTCCCTCTTGCTAATCTCTGCCTCTGTTTCGTTTCTTATATTAGCTCACACGCTCCTTTTCTCTCTCCCGCTCTCAATGTATCTCTCTCTCACAGTTTCTTGCAGACTCTCACCATCTCTCTTTTCCATACCGAGTCTCTCTAGCACTCTCTCACTTCATCTTTCTCAGTCTCTCTCAAAGTCTGTCACTCTCTCAGCCTCTATTTAGCTGATTATTTGTCACACTTTCTCGCTGTCACTCGCACATTCTCTCTTTCCCATTCTCACTCTCTACCTGTCTCTCTCGTGTTATCCGACGCTTTCACTTTCTCTCATCGTTAGTCTCTCTCTCAGTCTTTACAAGCGCTCATTGTGTCTATGAAGCCCTCTTACTCTTTCTTTAATTCACACACTGTAGAACGAATGCTTTCACGCTCTCTCAATGTGTCTTACACTCACTCTCTAAGTTTCTCTCAGACTCTCACAATATCCTTCTATCATACTGAGTCTCTCACACACATGCACACACACTCAAATTTCCCCAGTCTCTCCCAACGCCTCTCATTCTCTCCGCTTCTCTCGCTATCTGTGTTTATTTGTCGCACTCTCTCGCAGTCACTCCCACAATCTTTCTCTCATTCTCTCCCTCTCTGCCTTTCACTAACCCATTCCGTCTCTCCCTTCAGCCGACTCTGTCTGTTTCTCTCAGTCTCTCTCCCGTTTGCTCTCTCCAGTATCTCCCAGTCTCTCTGAGCCCCTCTCTCATTCATCCAGGCTCGCTACGTCACTCCATTTCTTTCACACACTCAGTCTCTCTGCCTTTTGCTCACACCCAGTCTCTCTGTCAGTCTATTGCTTTCGCCTAGAAATCTAGGCATCAGGAAATCACTTCCTCACTCCCTGCGCCTCCTCCCCTCTACTCCCCGTTTTCGGTCTCAGCTAAAGACCTTTCTCTTTGACAGCACCTTTGGGGATCTCCCCCCTCAATGTGACCAGTCACCAGCCAGTCATTTGACACAGCAGCTCACACACCCCACACTGACTGTCTTATCTCCCCCAGGTTTCTGACTGTGACCATCAACAATAACAAACCAGAGAACTCGGCACTTATGCAGTGCGGGCACCAGACACTTGATCCCTTCAGCTCCGATCTGACAGCTGTTGAGATTCAGCGTCTCTATGGTGACACGGGGATGTAACATCTTAACCAGCAGAGCACAGGTCGGAGGGTTCAATGTGATTCCAGAGAAGTTCAGTGTCCGCACAGCTTCGATTCTATTCGGGGGAAGTATGTTGCACAGAGACTGAATCAATTCTGAAAGAGAAATGTTGGTAATATTTTCATCAACGGGTAACAGAGGAGGAATTGTTTGAAGAAGTTGAACGAGTGCTGGGGTATGGTACCACACGGGATTCACTGGGAGAATTCAGTGAAACCCCGCGTAAGCCCAAGAATATCAATGTGGTCATCTAGGAAGAGATTGTGGATGGTGAGGGTTTTGCTGGAGAGGGAACGGACATTTTGAAGGGAAACACGGAAGAGTTTGCTGGTGGGTGGGTGGAGTGAGAGATTTGAGGGTGTATAGAAGAATTGGTTGGAGTGTGAGGAGGGTGGAGAGATGGGGAGGCTACCTATGAGGGAGGGGGCAGTTACGATTGCCTTAAGAGGGTGGTTTGTGCGGAGGGTGTGAATGTTGGGGCAGTTGGAGTGAGCTGCTCTGGGGCTCCCAGGTCTGATGGAGGATTTCCAGGCTGGAGCATCGGCCGTGTTGTTGGCTTCCAGGAGAGAGAGAATGTGGGGGATGGTGGGAGATTATGGCAGAGTAAGAGAAGCTGATAGAGTGGGGAGGGAGGAAAGATATTTAGATTTGAGGGCGAGGCTTGGATTGGGGCGGAAATGCGCACGCAGAGACCAGGAAGCAGTGATCAGCAGGATGGGTTCAGCCCACAAGCTTTGTGGTCATGGCTAAGACAAGTTAGGACAACTCAGCAGCAAATTTCACGCAGCAATATCCTACAAATAGTCGTGGATGAGCATTTTTTTTTTTTAGAAATTAGTATCTGGTATGCGGAGTAATTAATTCATAATTAGTCATCAATTTTCCCAAGATTTCGCCCTGTCTGGTATTGAACCCAGATCGCTCGCTTGTAAGACGAGAGCTCAAACCGCTGAGCCACAAGACTCCCCCAAATCTTTCAACAGCACTCACCTCCCCTACAACCATCATAGCCACAACAGCCTTCACACTAATCAGGGACGTCATACCTTCTGGCGTTTCCTGGATCTCCTGTCTCAGTGAACTTTGCTGCTCCTGAACTTTACGAGCCATGGCTTCCTTCTCCTCCATTAACTTCTGCCTCATTTCTTCCACAGACACTTCCAGCTGATGGATCTTTTCCTCTCCCAGGCGCTTCTCCTCAACCAGCTGTTGGTGAACCTGAGATTGCTCCCTCAATCTCTCCAACTGATCTATTTTCTCGCTTTGGGCTGGAAAGGGGAAACATGTAAAATCCAATGTACTGATGAGTGCCAAACATTGCAAGGAACAAAATACCATTGACACAGGAGACTGGAAACACCACCTCACCGCATTTTGTGGCCCCGGCTCCACCCACAACCTATACAGCTGTGTCATCTCACAGTTTGAGGGAGCGAGGTGAACTAATTGTGGGATAGACTTCGAAACGGTGGGAGCAGAGAGGTGGAAAAGTAGAGTTGGGTGTCAACTGCAGGTTGAAAAGTAGATCAGACAATCACATTCCTCTCCACCGCTTGTCTTCCCTCATCCACCTCAGTGGGACTACACTCGCTTGGTTGGAGTCCCACCTCACAAACCGCCAGCTCTACATCAATGCTGAATATTTGCCCTGGCCTTTCCACCCAGTCACCTGCGTAGAACCCCAAGGATCCATCCTTGGCCCACTTGTCTTCCTCAACTACACTCTGTGTGCTGTGTGTGATGGGGGCTGTGCTGGGGTATGCTGGGTGTGCTGCGGGCTGTGTGTGTTGGAGGCTGGGTGTGCTGCGGGCTGTGTGTGTTGGAGGCTGGGTGTGCTGCGGGCTGTGTGTGTTGGAGGCTGGGTGTGCTGCGGGCTGTGTGTGTTGGGGGCTGTGTGTGTTGGGGGGCTGTGCTATGTTGGGGGCTGTGTGTGATGGGGGCTGTGTGTGTTGGGGGCTGTTTGCGCTGGGGGCTTTGGTGTTCAGTTTGAGAATTGAGAGACATTTACCTGGGTCGATGCTGTCTCTGATCTCTCTCTCAGGCAGATCAATCTCACACACTGACAGCTTAAAATCCAAGCTACTGATCCTGAAATAACAGACATTCACAATACAATGTGAAGCTGTGCATTGTGTTTGGCTTCAATGTTAAATTCTGGGATATTTAGTAAGTAAACATTCCATACCTTCTCTTGGGTTCAATTTGTTCCTAATTAAATCAAACACAGATACAGTGAGTCACACTGAGACATTACACTGTAAACTCAGACATTCATAAATAAATTTCCATATCACATAGGTTACTATCATTAGGATTAACAATAATAATAATAATCCTTGCGTTTGATATAGCGCTTTCTACGTCTTCTCGAAGGTGTCTCAAAGCGCTTCACAGAATATACTGTCAAGTAAATTGACTGTATATTTGTGGACGAAACACAGCAAGCAGTTGCATAGAGCAGCATCCCCACAAACAGGCGTGTGTTGAAATGACCAATTTTAATTATTTTGGCGACTAGTTGCTCAATACTGTCTCCAAATGTAATCAATTTAGCATATCAACAATAAAATTTTCATAGACCAGGCACGCAGTGGGAACTGCTACAAGCACATCTTACTGAGACAAACACGCAAGAAAATAACAAATAAATTACTGACACATCTAACAGTCAGACTATAATTGTGTGTAACTGTTGCTGAACTCAAGTATAATTTAATCTCTTTACCTGCAGAAAGGATAGTGCATCTCTATCCATCAGTTTCTGTAACTCTGAGATTTCTTGTGTAACAGAATCTAAATTGTCCTGAATCTCTCGCAGGTTTGTCTCCATTTGGTGTAAAATCTCCTTCTCTCGCTGAGTGAGATCTCCCATCACCAGCTGCTCTCTGTCAGTCAGGCTCTGGTGCATTTTAGCAAATTCAGACGTGACATGGGTCTGCAGACTGCTCACCTGTTCCTGTAACATATCAGACATCACACTGTACACACAGTGAAAGGAAACATTGGGACATCACACCGAGTAAACACAGTGAAGGTTGACACTGACCCAGCACACTGTGTACACAGAGTAAAGGGAGAAACTGGGACATTTCCAAGTTTGCAGATGACACTAGGTTAGGGAGAATAGTAAATAGTGAGGAGGATAGTAGCCATCTGCAAGAGGATATAGACAAATTGGTAAAGTGGGCAGACACATGGCAGATGAAGTTTAATGCAGAGAAGTGTGAGGTGATGCATTTTAGGAGAAGAAATGAAGGGAGGCAATATAGGCTAGATAGTACAATTTTAAATGGTGTGAAGGAACAGAGAGACCTGGGGATTTGTGTTAGTGACTCGTTGAAGGTGGCAGGACAGGTAGACAAGGCTGTTAAGAAGGCATATGGGATACTAGGCTTTCTAAATAGGGGTATAGAGTACAAAAGTCAGGAAGTGCTGACTAACCTCTATAAGACTTTGGAGAGGCCTCAGCTGGAATACTGTGTTCAATTCTGGTCACCACACTACAGAAAGGATGTGAAGGCATTGGAAAGGGTACAAAGAAGATTTACTAGGATGGTGCCAGGATTGAGGGACTTCAGCTATGAGGAGAGGCTAGATAGGCTAGGGTTATTCTCTCTGGAGCAGAGAAGATTGAGGGGAGACCTAATAGAGGTTTATAAGATCATGAGGGGTTTCGACAGGGCAAATAGAGAAAAACTATTTCCACTCGTGGGTGAATCTGTGACTCGTGGTCACAGATTTAAAATAGTTTCAAGGCGAAGTAGAGGGGAGCTGAGGAGAAATTTTTTCACTCAGCGAGTTGTTCGAATCTGGAATGCATTGCCTGAAAAGGTGGTGGAGGCTGATTCGATAACACCTTTTAAAAGGGAATTAGATATTTATTTAGGGAGAACAGGTCTATTAGACTATGGGGAGCGGGCAGGGCAGTGGGATTGAATCGCTCTTTTCAAAGAGCCGGCACAGACTAGATGGGCCGAATGGCCTCCTTTTGTGCCGTAAAATTCTATGAATCTATGAATCTATCAATCGCACTGTGTACACAGAGTAAAGAGACCCTGAGATATCCTACTGAGTACACAGAGTAAAGAGACACCGAAACACCACACTCTGTATACACAGTGAAAAGACAGTGAGATGTCACGGAGTGTACACATATTAAAGTTAGACACAGTTACCAAAATAATCAGGCCCCACACAACTTACCTTAACTTGTGAAATATTTTCTCTCTGTTTGACTTCAGCTTGTACAGCAGTTTCCTTCCTCTGTGTGAGAGACGCTAAGCAGGATCTCACTTGATCCTGGAATAAAAATGTAGAACAAAAAGATTTGACGTTGAGAATATGAAGTGAAATAAAATGAATCCCACTGTAGAGTGAATAGAGTAAGAGGTATTCTTACCTTGTAGATTTCAGCAGCTTCATCAATGGGCAGGAAGCTGTGATCTCTGTGTTCTCGCCCATGGCTGCAAACCATACAGAGTAATTTTTTGTCGGTTTCACAGAAAAGCTTGAGTTCCTCCCGGTGTTTCTCACAGTTGCGTTTAATTTCCATTTCTGTCGAGGACAGGCTCAGTTTCTGAGCTTTCTCTGCCAGACTCGCCAAGGCCCAATTCACCCTGAGGTTCCTCTCTGGAAAACTCTGCTGACAAACAGCACAGGAGATTATCTGCTGTTTATCCCAGCTCCCGGTGATACAGGAGCGGCAGTAATTGTGGCCACATTCCAGAGTCACAGGATCAGTGAAGAAATCCAGACAAATGGGACATTTTAACTCCTCGGTCCAGCTCTCAACCGGGAGTTTAGAAGCCATTTTCACCCTCCTGATCCAAACCTGGTTTCACTTTCATTGTGGGCGTGTGTGGGCGGCTCCCTGTTCACTTGCCTTTCTGTCGAACCCTCCCCTTCAGTCTCCTCTTGTGAAATCAGCTCATTGTGAACGTGAATCTGGGAGACCAGGAGAAAGCCTTGTATCCTGATCACACGGGAGGCACAATTCTCTGTTCATTTCATTCCACGTTTGTCACCAGTGTAACACCCAGTGTTGTTCCTGGGCTGGGAAATGGGAAGAATAATAACAATCCATTTGTTTGGTGAAGCACGTTCACTGTGTTAAAGAGGACAGTCCAGAGTTGGGCCATTAAGCGGGTGTTGTCTAGGGGCTCTGGGATAGATTTTCATACAGCGGGAGAGAGTAGAAAGCCTAACAGCCTGACCTCCAATGGTTGGACCTGAGGGTAGGAGATATGGAGCTGTCTGTTTGCTCAGAAAGAGAGTCACAGAGATTCGGTCCACCACACCCTATCCCCCCACATCACACTCTGGTAATGTGGTTTGTGTTTCAGATTCCTTCAACCTGCAATATTTGACTTTATTTGATAGTTTATCTCTCCACAGCTCTCAGCGGCAGCCCTCTGGCTGTTTGCATTTGAAACGTTTCTGAATTCTGACGCTCACTAAAGGGAGTGTCACTGTCAGGGATTTTCAGAATGTAATAGTGTTGAGGTAGAGCCAGAAGCAAAGTTTGTAAACACTCAATAATAAACTTTGGTAATACGGTCACCCATTCCAACATGTATTTGCTTACAATTCACCTGCTGATCTGTACTGTGCACGTGGTCAACATGATATCCAGATCCTTCTACACAATCCATTAAACAATCCTCAAACATGTTATCACATTGACATGTTAAGGCTTTACCTGCCGACCTGCACTTGGCAGATCAGCAAACGCCTCGTCTCCACGTTTCACAGACTCACAAACTGATGTAAAATAAATACACACCAGCGCACAAAGCTCTTCAGAGAATCTATGGGATGATTTTCTGTCACTACTTTGTTCATTGCAGTATTATTTCCCAGCTCTACTATTCTGTTGTCTATTCCCCCTGTGAGTTCCTTCATGCTGGACAGGCAAGCGGCAGATCTCTGTCTGTTTATGATCTGAGACTCTGCTGGATTGTGGCTCTCACCAAATGGAGAGGTGCTGCTCAGAGATTCACATCCATCCATCCAGTGTGACAAGTCACTGCGTGTATAATTTACTGGCAGAACTGTGGAGGTTTGGAACAATCTACCGAGACTCAATGAAATGCGGAACGCATATTTGAATTAAATTTCTTCTCCTATCCTTTGGCACTCGGTCTCAGAATCTCCTTGCCTCATTCCCTCATTTGCCTCCTCGAAGGAACATCACAAGGCCCTCCACTTCCACTTCCAGTCACTATCCTTTGCGCGGGGGAATGGGACAGGTTGAATTAAGAGGGAGGGGGAGGGTTACTTCTGTTTGGGAACAGAGTGAGGCTAGTTAAGGTAGCTGGGATACACTGTAAAATGTGGTGACTAAGCTTTTTGTTTGTAAGACAAACTGTAATGTGTAGTGACTGTGTTTTTTGTCTGAGACAAACTTTAAAATTTGGTGACTGTGTGGTTAGTGTGTGAGATGCACTTTAAGGTGTAGTGACTTTGTGTATGTGTGTGAGACGCGCTGTAATGTGTAATGGATTATCATGCATTCTTCCAAGTTTGAGTTTAAAATGAAAATACAAAGTTAATGCAAAGACGCATGATATTATCGCATTTAATAAACTATTGAACTTTACGCCTCGGGGATGTGGGGACTTTGCAAACCTGTTTCCCGTGTTTTACCCAGAGAGGGGATTGTTATTAACATACAAGGTTATTGCAAAAACACATTATGTTTGATATTAATGCAGAATTAGGAATGTTGTGTGCTGTTGCATGTACTATCCTGGGAATCCAGGGAGTTTATCATCTGCTTCACATGTGTATAAACTGGAGTTTAATAAACTATTGCCTTTAAACCCTGACACCCCCATCCCCCCTATCCCCGTTGCTGTCACACTGACCTCCCCCTATTGCCCTCAACTGACCCACCCATCACAGGAAATGGCAAAAGTCATACAATGTCAAACAATGTGTGTTTGGAGGGACGGTCAAATGTAGTGACTGTGTGTTTCGTGGGAGGGTAATGTGTAGTGACTGTGTGTTTGCGGGGAGGATAAAGTGTAGTGACTGTGTGTTTGGGGGGAGGGTAAAGTGAAGTGACTGTGTGTTTTGGGGTAGGGTAAAGTGTAGTGACTGTGTGTTTGGGGGGGAGGGCAAAGTGTAGTCACTGTGTGCATGGGGGGAGGGTAAAGTGTAGTGAATGTGTGTTTGTGGGGAGGGTAAAGTGTAGTGACTGTGTGTTTGGGGGGAGGGTAAAGTGTAGTGACTGTGTGTTTGGGGGGAGGGTAAACTGCAGTGAATGTGTGTTTGGGGGGAGGGTAAATTGTAGTCACTGTGTGTTTGGGTGGAGGGTAAAGTTTAGTGACTGTGTGATTGAGTACAGTTTTGTTACTGTGTTTGGGAGGAGGGTCAAGTGTAGTGACTGTGTGTTTGGGGGGAGGGTAAAGTGTAGTGACTGTGTGTTTGCGGCAAAGTGTAGTGACAGTGTTTTTGGGGTAAAGTGTAGTGACTGAGTGTCTGAGGTAAAGTGTAGTGACTGTGTGTTTGTGGTAAAGTGACTGTGTTTTTCGGATAAAGTGTATTGACTGTGTGTTTGGGCGTTGGGTAAAGGGTAGTGACTGTGTGTTTGGGCGGAGGGTAAAGTATAGTGACTGTGTGTTTGGGATAAAGTGTAGTGACTGTGTGTTTTGGGTAAAGTGAAGTGATTGTGCGTTTGGGGGGAGGGTAAAGTGTAATGACTGTGTGTTTAGGGTAAAGTGTAGTGACTGTGTGTTTTGGGCGTAAAGTGTAGTGACTGTGTGTTTGGGGTAAATTGTACTGAATGTGTGTTTGGGGTAAAGTGTAGTGACTGTGTGTTTCGGGAAAAGTGTAGTGACTGTGTGTTTCGGGTAAAGTGTATTGACTCTGTTTTTGGTAAAGTGTAGTGTGTAATTGTTATTGCTTGTGTTGTTTAGATTGTTGTTATTTATTCCCACACCTGACCCTGACCTTTCCCCCCCTTTTCTCTTCTTCCTTCCCTCCCTTTCCCCCTTTTCCCCTCCCTCCCTCACTTTTCTCTTCTTTCCTCCCCCGCTTTCCCCCTTTTCTCTTCTTCCATACCTCCCTTTCCCTTTTCTCTTCTTCCCTTCCTTTCCCCCCTTTATTCTTCCCTCCCTCTTCCCTTTTACCCCTTTGTCTCCCTGATTCTCCCTGATCTTGCCTCCCACCCAACTTTCCCTCCCTCTCCCCCTGATCCTCTTTTCCCCTTTACTTCCCTGGCCCCATTCCTGAGACTGTTTGTGGGACAGCGCTGTGCGTAATTTGGCTGCCATGTGTTGCCCACATACATGCAGTAGTCGGCTTTCCTGCTCTCTTTCCCCCTACCCCTCCCCTTGCCATCTCTCCCCCTTACCCTCATTTCCCTCTTTTCCTTTTAATCCTACATGCAGCACTGTTTGTGGGACACTGCTGTGCGTATTTTGTGTGCCATGTTTCGCCCACAAATGTATAGTCAATTCTCCTACTCTCCAACATCCTGCTCCGACCCCTCCCCTTGTCCCAACTTCACCTACAGCGCCTTGGGACGTCCTCTTGACATGAAAGGCACAATATAAATGTAAGTTTTGATTGATTTGACTGATTGTGGTGTGTGAGGTCAGACATCTCCCTGTCTCCCAGGTAACCAGTGATTGACAGGAGACAGAGAGAGTGACACCCCCCCCCACCCCCCCATCATGTCTCCAGGCTGACACTCCAGGCCATCACAGGGGGGATTGTGATGTCAGACCCGGCGATGGGTTTGTGGACAAACATTGTCTGTTTCCACGTTAGTTAAGACGGGAGAGAGGGAGCGACAGGACCCCCAGCCCCACAGCTCAATAGCATTGGCTACACACACACTGGGATCCAGAGATTGAATCGCAGAGAGATTGAAGGATCACTTGGAGAGGTGTGAGCTTGTCATAGAGAGTTAGCGTGGGGTGGTGGGGGGGGGGTTAGTGAAGGGAAGGTTGTGTATCACTAATCTAGATTGATTGTTTTTGAGGCAGTTACTCTTATGCTGGATAAAGAATTGTGGTTTATGTCGAGTTTCAGAAGTTATTTGATAAGAATCAACACACGAGGTTACAGATGTTTTGATAAAGTAGTTACAAACACTATTTCCTCTGGTTCGGGAATCTGGAACAAAGGGGAATCATCTGATAACTAGCAATTACTATAATTAATTAATATAATTAGAATTTTTATATAATTAGAATTTTTTATAATTATCATTATTTTATTATAATTAGTGCTGAGCCATATGAAGGATGTTAAGCATTGGAAAGGCTGCAGAGGAGATTTCCAGGATGGTACCAGGAATGAGGGACTTAAGTCATGAAGAAAGGTTAGAGAGGCTGGGTTTATTCTCATTGGAGCAGAGAAGGTTACAAGGAGACCCAATAAGAGATTTTCAAGATCATGAGGGGATTCGATAGGGTAATCAGGGAAAAAATGTTTAAAATGGTGGGGTGTGTCAGTGACCTGAGGACAAAGATTTGAAATAGTTTGTAAAAGAAGCAGAGGGCAGGTCAGGAGAATTTTTTTCATTCAGCGAGTTGTTCGAATCTGGAATGCATTGTCTGAAATGGTGGTGGTGTCCGATTCAATGACAACGTTTAAAAGAGGGGTAGATGATTATTTGGGGAGGTTATGGGGAGAGAGAGAGAGAGAGAGCAGGGGAGTGGGATTGATTTTGTCTTTTCAAAGATGCAGCACAGACTCGATGAGACAAATGGCCTCCTTTTGTGCCGTCTGAGGGGTGGGGGGCTGTGTGTGGATGTGTGATAATAATACTAATAAGAACAACAATAATAATGTAATGCTCACACTGATACAGCCAACGTTTATAATAATAATGATATAATATAATGATAATAATCATTGCATTTGAAATAGTGCTGTTCACGTCTTCTAGACGTCTCAAATCTCTTCTCAGAATATACGGTGAACTGAATTGACTGTGTATTTTGCGGCCAAATGCGGCAGCCGATTGCGCACAGTAATGACCCAACAATCATGGGTTAAAATGACCAATTTATTATTATATCAACAATAATTCAAACACAATAATAACAACATCAATAACACATCAATGTCCACGCTCCACACAGTGATGGAGACAGTGGGCGTGTCACTGTCACTCTGCTGTCAATCACTGGTTACCAGGGAGACAGTGAGATGTCAGTCTCCCTCTCCTGTCAATCACTGGCTAACAGGGACAGTGGGCGGATCCCGCTCTCCTGTCAATCACTGGTTACCAGGGATACAGTGGGATGTCAGTCTCCCTCTCCTGTCAATCACTGGCTAACAGGGACAGTGGGCGGATCCCGCTCTCCTGTCAATCACTGGTTACCAGGGAGACAGTCGCCTCCCCTCCCCCCCCCCCCACCCATACAGGCTCCCAGTGTATAGCGTCATGACGTCACATGTGTGTTGACCGTTGGCGGTGGCACGAGACGGGGGGTGTGAGGGAGGGGGTGTGTGAGGGAGGGGGGGGGTGTGAGGGAGGGGGTGGGAGGGGGGGGGTGTGAGGGAGGGTGTGTGTGAGGGAGTGTGTGTGGAGGTGAGTGTTTTCAGGGGGTGGGGTGTGTCTCTCTCTGTGTGTCTCCCTCTGTGTGTGTGTGTGTGCGTGTTGTCGCTCTCCATATCTCTGTGCATGTGTCTCTGTCTCTGTGTATGTGTCCCTTTCTCTATGTCTGTGTCTCTCTCTCTCTGTCTATGTGTGTGTCTCTCTCTGTCTGTGTGTGTGTCTCTCTCTCTCTGTCCATGTGTGTGTCTCTCTCTGTCTGTGTGTGTGTCTCTCTCTGTCAGTGTGTGTGTCTCTCTCTCTGTCTGTGTGTGTTTCTCTCTCTGTCTATGTGTGTGTCTCTCTGTGTGTGTCTCCCTCTCTGTCTCTGTATGTGTGTCCCTCTCTCTGTGTATGTGTCTCTCTGTCTGTCACTGTTTGTGTGTCCCTCTCTCTGTGTATGTGTCTCTCTCTGTTTATGTGTGTGTAAGTGTCTCTCTCTGTCTATGTGTGCGTCTCCCTGTCTCTATCTCTGTTTGTGTGTCCCTCTCTGTGTATGTGTCTCTCTCTGTTTATGTGTGTGTAAGTGTCTCTCCCTGTCTATGTGTGCGTCTCCCTGTCTCTATCTCTGTTTGTGTGTCCCTCTCTCTGTGTGTCTCTATCTCTCTGAGTCCGTATGTGTGTGTCTCCGTCTCTCTGTGTCCGCGTGTGTCTACCTCCCTCTCTGTATCTGAGTGTGTCTCTCTCTGTCAATGTGTGTGACTCTGTATGTGTGCATCTCTCTGTCTGTGTTCCCCCATTACCCCAATCCTTGCCAGACTGCACTGTCTCCCTATCCCAGAGAGGATCGACTTCAAGATCCTCACCCTTGTTTTCAAATCCCTCCAATCCTCTGCGTCCCCCCTATCTCTCTGATCTCCTCTCCCCCCCAACCCAGCACCCGCTGCCTTCGCTCCTCTGGGGCTGGCCTCCTCCATGTCCCCCGAGTCCTCCACTCCACCCTCGGCGGCCGTGCCTTTAGCCACTACACCCCGAGGCTCTGGAACTCCCTTCCTCACTCGCTTCGCCTCGCCCCCCTCTCTTCCCAGCTTCAGGTCACAGTTGATGACCTTTCTCTTTGACCGAGCTTTTGGTCACCTTCCTTGCCCTGGCTAGTTCCCTGGATCGTCTACTGTGAAGCGCTCTGAGACGCCGTCCGGCGTGGAGGGCGCTATACAAATCGAAGTTGTTGTTGTTGTTGTTGGTTTAATTCGAACACTCCAGTGCCTGCCAGTTCACATTGGAAGTAAACTCTGCTGCACACACATCGGTCAACCTTTTAGTCAATTATACCAATCCATTGGTGTTGTGGGGATTCCCGATTCCGAGAGTTCAAATGATGACCCAACAATCCTGTAGATATAAGCAAGTTTAATGTTTGATTAGGTATAAATCATAGATTTCAAATATAGTTATTAGATACCGTAATTAGAATAGAAAGTAACAGTCTTAAGATATAATAAATAGGGTAATGAGCATGAGTATATATCACACAAATTATATATATAAGTACAGCTTACTAGGTTCACACTGCCCTCAGCTGAGAAGTCGAACAGAGGTCCACTCCCCTATACTCACAGCTGAAACCACTGCACGCTTGCCCATTCCTCGAGCCTCCTTCTCTACTTTTCCTATCTCCAAACTTCTCCAGTCATACTCCTTTTCCCAGACGTCGCCCCCTCACTAGTGAGACAAATTTCTCTATCCCATCTCAAGGATGATGGAGTATCTACCCTTTCTTATCAATCGGGGTCAGGGTCCCATAATACAATCGTTGCCTGTGGAACGCAGTCTGGTCTTGGCCAAAAATACGTACTTTCACTATGTTTATACATTTGGTTGTTATATTCGGATACAGAATGATACATACAGATGCATGTAATGTGCAAACCAGCCAGGCTGGCAGATGTTTATTGGAGGACGAATTGTTTCTTCTCTGTGTTTGTACAAGGAGTGCAAGGCGGCAATGTTATCAGCTTGTTCCAAACATCTCCTATCTCAGGACTCCCATTGCCTTGATCGTTGCATCTTGCTGCATAGATCAACCTGGGCCAGACTGGGAGCAGAAGGATTACTTCTGCCATTCTTTTTCAACTAATTGTGTTTGAGACTTCTGGCGACCTTAATGTACCCGAAAACTACTCATCAAAAACTTGCTCCCCATCAGCTTATCTCAACCTCACTGTCTAGAAACGAACCTATGTCTCCTGTGGGGTATTTATTCACTTTAATGAAACAGCAACCAAATGTGTGGCGTGGGTTTTTTGTGGACTCTGGACATAAATAGATGGATAATTACTGTGAAATTTAGATCTCTATTGTTGTCCACCGATACAGTTCTCTGCGCCAATGGACAAAATATAGTGTTGCTCTAGGGAATGGTCAAACGCATTCAGCATTTTTGCTGAATTTATTGTCATCTAACTATGGATAAAATACTGACCCACGAGAACTAGTTCAATGAGATTTTGTTTTCTAAAGGAAGGCATTTTATCAAAACCAACGTCAACTCATATTGATATGGTGATGTTCAGGGGGGATTACAGACCAAGAGAAACGTTGATAGTTTCACGGTTGCAGCGTCCTCCCATTAACATTAACTAACGCACAGTCACCAGGCTGCGCAGTCCAACCAGTGAAGCGCTTTGCGGCGTCCTCCTAACGTGAAAGGTCTCAAACCAAACGCACCGATTCTTAACTGTACAACAGCCATGAGTCAGGTTACATTTCCTCTTACAGTGGTCACTGCGATAAGCAGCTTTCACACACACACACACACTCACACAAACACACACACACTCACTTACAAAGTGACAATTCCCTTGTGTGGGCGGCCGGCATCTATGTGTCTGTCAATCGGGGAGGGGTGTGTTTCTAATACCCAGCTCAGTGCTGGGGGGTTGGGGTGAGGGTTGGTAGCCCCTGCTATACAAGTGTAATTATTTTGTTGTTGTTGTGTGAACCGTTCTATTTTGTCGGCTTCTCAGAAGGAAACCCTCCCATTTATTGGTTTCCTAACTATATTCAATGTTTGCTTCAGGCTCCTTTTTCAAACCAAAAGTTAAACATTAAGTTTCTGTGGCAATCTCCTAGGAAACAGGGCCTGGCTGTGATTTTATTGCCAGACATTAGCTGCTGGACTCTGACCAGGGTGTGTTATTACCTGTACAGGCCAGACACTGAAGCCACGTCACTGAGAGGCTGGGAAACCAGAGGCGGGAGCTGTCGCTCAGTCAGAGGGAGAGAGGATGGTCAGTCTCTAATTAGGTCTCAATGTGGCTGAAATAAACCATTAAAGTTACGAGGCGATTGAAACACTTGGAGTTACGAGGCGATTGAAACACTTGGAGTCGCCTCCCCAGGTGAGTTGAGCAACACAAACAACATTTGTTGTTGCCTTTTTATTCTCATTGAAAGTTGAAGGTTATTAAATGAAACAGTGACCGAGAAAGAGGTTAAATGTAATTATTCAGATGAATTCAATTAACGTTTGTAACAAATGACACCTACAAAACTACATTTAGAGTAACATTATATAAGGTAGAAAAGAATGTCAAATATTCTGGTCATTTTGATTGATTTTAAGTGTTGTTTCAGCCTAGAATTAGGTCAAATTGATGTTGAATGCTCCGAGACCCTGTCTGTCCGACTCCTTCTATGTGTTTCTTGTTGTTGTTACTGTGGTTGTCTCCTGTGACCCACCTCTTTAAGCGACTGAAGCTCCCATCTCCCACAACGCTGGTTTATAGCTCCTGGCTCCAGCTGGGTAGATCAGTCTGACCAGGATGTGGAGGGGGGTGGAGAGAAGCTGGGATATTGCTGAATGCTGCTCAGTAGATATCACCCTGTGGGGACTCAGCCTCATGTATGTTTAAATCTTTATCATACCGACTAAATGCCGCCATTTTCTCTTTCTGCCCAAGTAGAAATGACTTTATGCTATCGACGTTTAAGAAGGGAAAGGTTGAGATCCCTGAGGCTCAGCAGAATCTCCTGGTCCCAAGTCCAGAGCCCAACCCACAGTTATAATTCCTAAAATTTTCAGAAAAGGCAACTGTACCTACTGGCCTTGATAAGGTTTCGCTGCCTATTACACAAACGAGGTTCGAAGATCAGTAATAGGAGATTAGATACAGAGTGAAGGGGGTTGGCTAACTTGCGCAGGTGACTGAATTGAGAAAGAGTAAAGGTTGAAGTGAATGGGAGGACGTGTCAATGTCACACTAGGGTTAGTCTGATTGTGGATGGAAAGCCCAGCTATTGGAGGACATATCATGGTTGTGATGTACAGTGGACTTAGGCCAGTGTGTGTTTATCACCCAGTTACAAGTTGAAATACCTGAGCCCACATCACAGAGAGCAACGGGAGACACAGGCACGGACTGCTTCGCTCAGTGAGCGAGGAGGAAAAGAACACGGTGAGTTTGTTGTTTAGTGTCCGCACCGTACGCTGTATGTTTGTCAGTCTGATCGCAAGCGCACTTGATCAAATAGGAGGTCTTGAATGTAGTAGGGGAGGGAATGAGTCTTAAGGGACTGTTGGATGGAGTTCCAGAGGAAGAGAGTAGCGTGGCGGAATCACCACCCATCAATGGTGGAGCGAGCATGGCGGGGGAAGGAAAGGACGCTGGAGCCCACTGGGACCAATTTGGGACCAGGAGATTATGTTGAGCCTCAGTGAGATCTGAGATCAGCCTTTACCCATTTCACTGATCAGTGTGAACGGGCTGATATATATGTCATTTCAAGGTTGAATAGATCCTGGGGGAAATCTAGATCTTCGAGGGCTTTGCAGATGAAGTTCAGGATCTAGAATTGGTTCCAATATGTCTGGAGAGGGTGGGTTTGATAGGGTCCAGGAGCCTGATGCCGGAGAGGACATGGTCGACTGCCGCCATTTACTGTCTCTTTAGCATCAATCGGAAATTATCTTAGATCCGATGGTTCTGCTGTGATTGATTTTGAAATAGGGAAAAGGCTGATCTCACTGTGGCTCAACAAAATTTTCTGGTCCTAAGTTCAGATCCCAACCTACAGTTATATTACCAGAACATATCCATAAAAGGCAACATTGTATTTTGGCTTTGATAAGATTTCACTGACAGTTACACAAATGAGGGTCAAAGAGCGGGAAAGGAAGATTAGACACAGAGCAAATGGTGAGTTGGGCAGGTGACTGGAATTGGAAAGAGGGAAAGTTTAAGTGATTGTTCGGAGGTGTCACTGTCACACTGGAATTAGTCTGATGATGGATTGGAAGTCCAGTGATTGGGGGACAGAGCGTGGCTGTGATGTACAGTGGACTTTGGCCAGGGTGTGTTTATGATCCCGTTTCAGCAGAGATTTCTGAGCCCACATCGGGAGATGTGGACTACTCTGCCCAGTGAGTAAGTACGAAGAGAAGACAGTGAGTTTGCTGATTAGTGTCTGCAACTCACGCTTAACGGGCATTGTGTCAAAGAGGAAGGGCTCGATGTGGGTTCTGAAGAAGGTAAGGCAGGGGGTGAGGCAGAGGGACACTTGAAGTGAGAGTATGGGAGTAGAGTGGATAAAGGCCCACAGATGAATGGTGGAGGCGAGCAGGGCAGGGTATGTAAAGCAGGATGAAGCCCACTGAGCACTGGGCTGGAGCCCATTGAGCGGTCAGATAAGTAGGACATTTGAAGCTTGCAGTGATATTCGGGGAGCTATGCCATCGAGGGCTTTGCAGATGAGATCCAGGATCTGAAATTGGATCCTCTGGGAGCCAGTGGAACCGGGCGAAGTTGGGGTGGACAGACTTATAGAGCCTGGTGCTGGAGAGGAGATGACTGGATGCCACAATGTTCTTTCTCTTTCACAACAAGTGGAAATTAACATAGATAAGGTGGTTGTGAAATGATTGGCTTTTATAGCGGAAAAGGCGGAGCTCACTAAGGTTCACCGGAACCTCCTGGTCCCAAGTCCAGAGCCCAACCCACACTTATGTGACCTAACAAAATCCTTAAAATGCAAAATTGCCTTTTGGCCTTAATAATGTTTCACTGTCTGTTACACAAATGATGTTCAAAGGGCAAGAACATTACATTTGAAACAGAGTACATGGGATGAATTGAATTGGGAACGTGACAGGAATGGGAAAGAGCGAAAGATGAATATGTGGTAGGAAGTGTGAATGTCACACAACAACAACAACAATTTACATTTATATAGCGCCTTTCACGTCGGGAGGACGTCCCCAGGCGCTAAACAAGAGGCGTGTGACCCGAGCTGGGAGGGGAGTGTTTGGGAAGGGGTGAAACACGAAGGGGAGGTAAAAGAGATCGGGGTGGAACAAAAGGCACGATCGAAGAGGAAAGTCTTCAAATCGGCCTTGAAAGAGGAAAGGGAAGAGGCGAAACGGAGGGATTGAGGGATGGCATTCCATAAGGTGGGAGCGGAGAAACTGAAGGCCCGGCCTCCGATGGTGGGGCGTTTCGGGCGGGGGGCTTGGAGCAGGCCAAGGCCTGTTGAACGGAGGGTGCGGGTGGGCGTGAAGGGGGAGAGTAGATTGGCTAGGTAGGATGGGGCACTGGGGTTAGTCTGGTGATGAATGTGTTCCAGTCAATTTAATTGAGGCTCTAGCGGTCAGCAAGACAATTATAAGATACACCATCAAAGCTGTTGTCTTGTGTCTTGTGTTGGTCATTCATGGTTCCGTTTAATTATAGGAAAAATTGGTGACTTTGACGTGACAGATCAGACTGCCTGCCACTTAAGTTAAGGACTTGTGGAGAGCGCTGCATTATCAGTCGCATTATATTTTGCTTTGAGGGTAAACAGTGATCCTGCATGTCTATAATTGAGAGATTATTTCGCAGCATCCTAAAACAACAACCTGTCAGATAAACTATTTGTTTGCCTCCTGAATGCTTGTGCCTATTCGCCTGAAAGTAAACTGGACTGTAAATTACTTGTATTCTTTATTGACATATTTGAAATTGTAACTGAATGTTGTTTCATGAATATATGTGTCACTTCACAGGTGATCAGTGGAGGGTTTCTGTTCCCCTGGAATCACCATGGCCCAGGCTCCCAATCCCAACCAACCAACCACAGCTCACAATGGAAAACAAACTGAGACAGGCAAGTTCAGAAATATTTTCACGTTAATTCAGGGACAAGGAGAAAGAGCAGGCCACATATATTTTTTGAATATTGCTCTTGATAAACCTTCAAGATCAACAACTTTGTTACATTGGTAGAGTGCCTTTCACGTCGGAACGATGTCCCATAGCACTCCCAAACATTCCCACACTTCCTCAAGACATCCCAAAGCTCTTCGCTACATTTTCTGTCAAGTAGGGTTTGACGGTGTACATTTTGAGTGCAATATGGCAGCCAGTTTACGCTCGGCAATGTCTATCCCACAATTGAAATGAGGGACAGACATTGAGGATTTATTTTATTTTTTATTTTTGGAGGATTGTTGGCCAGAAGGCCTATCACCTGATTTGGCTGTGAGGTCTTTTCTGCAGAAATGACTTTGATATGAGCGGTCTGAGAAGCTGCCCAGCATGGATGGCGCTATACAAGTGCAAGTTATTACACATGTTGCGTGGATAATAATTATGAATAATAATAAACGTTTGCATTTCATATTATGTATTATAAAATGATTTACATGTTTCAAATCGCTTCATAGAACATACTGCGAAATGACATTGATTGTATGCTTTGTGAGCAATTGATTGACAACAGGGCTACAAACGCCTGCTGCATACTAGTTAATGATAATTATCATTATTTGATATAGCGCTTTTCACATCTTAACGAAGTCCCAAAGCGCTTCACAGAATAAACTGTAAAGTGAATTGACTGTATATATTTTTGGGCTAACTGAGGCAGCCAATTGCGCACAGCGGAGATCCACAAACAGTCATGGATTAAAATGACCAATTTTATTATTGTGTATTTTATTTGGACAGATTATTATTAGGCGTGTGCAGTTAGGAAACTTGCCCAAGGTTTCGCCCTGACCTGCAAGGATTCGAACACAGGTCTCCCCAGCTTGGTCTCCACAGCTTGCAAAACAAGCACTCTAATCATTACGCCACAGGAGCTCCACAAGTTAGAGTCCTGGCCTCACAATGACAGGCTATCGTCTCATGACAAATTCCATTTAAGCTTTAGTTTGTCGGGCTAGACATTTTGATTTCAAGTCTTGACATATGGCTTGAACACACAGCCTTCTAATTCTGATTGAGAGAATCAACACTAAGCCAGGCTGGTACATAGTGATGAACCATGAATTGAATTTGTGATATAAATGTACATTAAGATATGAAATTATTTCCATTGTTTTACTTGTCTGCATCAGGTTCGATGGCCACATTCTCCGAAACCCTGGACCTGTACGAGCCATACCAGCTGTTCAGACTGACTAAGTTCTACCGGGACAGAATTGAGCAGGCCATTGAGGAAGATGTGGAGGCCGTCAGCTCACTGCTGACCAGGCAGGAATATTTCAGCCGAGAGGAACATCAGGTAGGTGGTGAGATGGGAAGAACTATTCCTATTTGATATATGTCTCTCTTTTCCTTAGTGCGAAGTATCCAAGAGTGGAGGGAGCGACTTAAAGATACAGGGAAAAGGTTGTAGGGACTCTCGGATAGAGGGTAGTCATAGCAAGTCCAGGATAGAGAGAAAGCGATTGAGGGTCTCTGGGATAAAAGGTAATACTCTCGACTCCGGGATAGAGGTAATGATGTGGAGGATGTCGGGTAGTAGTCTCAAAGCGCTTCACATGATTTAATGTAAAGTGCTGTAATTAAGTGCTTTGTGGCCCAATGTGACAGTCAATTTTTGCAAAGCAATGTACCACAAACAGTGAGGTAGTGTGAGCTCTACTGCTTGCCGAAGAAAGGGAGCAGCCAGGAAGGTGTGATTGAGGTGTCACAGGGGTAACGTGGGTCGGGATGGTGGAAGGATTTAAACATGAGAACTTGATGCAAATAACGAAGAACGAACGAAGCAAATGGACCAATCGCACAATCAGACCTTTGGCAGGAATTGAAAATATTAAAATTTCAGAGAGCTGTCAATAACTGCGTGAACAGAGCAGATAAACATAATGATGAAATAACTTACAACGGCAATGTAATAAATGGAAGATTGCATTTATAATGGACTAACATTACCAGGGGCTTAGCAGGTTAAAATCTATTATTTTCAGAAGTTTAGTGTGAAGGAAACAAATTGTTTGGTGGATCAAATTTCCAAAGATAATAATCCCTTACAAAAAACAATGATTTGTTCACCCAATCAATGACTGTTTGTGAGGCACTGCTGTAAGGAATTGGCTGCTGCGTTTCACTGCTAATTACCCAGTGTGACATTCTTACCATCTGGAGTAGATATCCAAGGCTGGTCTCAGTACAGAAACGAGACATCACATCCATGAAGCAGGACAAGTAGATACAGAGAAAGTGCGAGATATTCGGGACATGGCACCAGGTTTATTTTGTGACTAACTGGTACACATTTCCCTGGAAAATTGCTTTAGTTTTATTCCGTTACAGATAGTCATGCAGTAAAGAAGTTACAACTCCAGCTCAATGTATGTGAATAGTCGATGTATAGAGGTCAGGCTGGGCTGTGACACTCGCTGCAGTAAACTCACCGTTAAATCTCACGTGTGAACACTAACCATTTAGGTGGAGTAACCGATGAAAATGTGTGACTGTGTGAGCCTCACCCAGAATGAGGAGACACAGCATGACAGAACTGCCCATTTCCTGATCACAGTAAGACTTACACTTTCTCTCCGCTCTTCAATATATTAATGTTCATTCTCTGCAGAAACTCATTGAGCTCACACTTGCTGGGCGGAAAAGACAAAGCTCCAAACTTCTACTGAATCTGGTGCTTGGAAAAGGGTCCCGCCTCTGTAGAGTGCTGTGGGAATCCTTTATGGAAATGAGGTCCACTTTGCCCAAACTGAACAAGATAATGGCTGAAATACAGGAACAAGGTAGTGTATAATTGTACAGTGATTCCATTCCTCAATTAATCAGATTTTATAGCAACAGCGGGAAATTGTCATTCAGTAAACTAACACAAACCACTCTATACAAATAGGTGCCAATCTAGTGGAACAAATAATGGTTGACCAACGTGCACCAGAGGTACCCAGCAACATGAAAGGTTTGTGAACAATTCTTGGTATAACCAGTTGGGTCATTTCTTAAATGCCAAGTTTCAATTTTGCTCTTTACTCGTAAACGTCCAGAAATTTCAAATGATCTGGCAGTGGAATGGGAGCGGACGTCAATTGGATAATACAATTATTGGTCACGTCCAGGCCAGCCCCTCCTACTGTATTATTTAACAGTATCAAATCATCTAAATTCAACTGCTCCGAACACAACAGTCACAAAGCTTCTCACGACCATGTAAACCATCCACACCAGGCTTCATTGTCACCATAGTTACTGCAGGTTGGCTTGAAGATGCTAACTCTCCACTTCATAGTCTGACATTCTCTCACCCCTTACTAACTCTCTTAATTCCTCCCACTTCCTTCCTCTACCTATCTCCTTTGCATTATAGTCTGTGTCTCGGTTGGTAATGAAACTTAATGTCTGTCTTCTGAAGTCTATCTCTGTGACTCAGCCTCTACCCACATCCCAAACCGTCCCAACTGGAAATTCACGTTGTTCAGAAGCTGCCTTCTGGTAGGTATTGGTCATACGTCTAACCCCTGTGTGATGCTCTCATACAAGATGCTCAGCGACTGCACAAGGAGAAGCTTCGCGAACAAAGTGAGAAACTGGAAGTAAACACCATCCTGATCAAGGAGAAGGTGAAGAGATTTCAGCTGGTCGATCGCTACACAGAGTTAACAATCATTTCTGATCTCCGTCACCGGAAACTGGTAGAACATGAGCTGCTGGCGAGAGGCAGAGACCACGAGGAGTGGAGACAGAAGCAACTCCGGGGAGAGCTGGAAAAAATCCGAACTGATAAACTGTTCCACAGCAGCTTCTCTGGGGGACGATTAATTTCCAGAATTAAAAAATTCTATAAGAGAACCGGTCTCGTACCTCCTTCAGGGAGTTCCGCAGTAGTGAGTGGAGTGGCCGGGATTGGAAAAACAACCATGATACAAAAAATTGTCCATGACTGGGCCAAAGGCAAAATCTATCCTCATTTTCACTTTGTCTTTGTTTTTAAATTCCGAGACCTGAACAGACTTCACAGCAGAGCAACCCTGAGCGGTCTGATCGTGGAGCAGTATCCTTACTTCAGGGATGTTCTGGCCGAGCTGTGGAAACACCCAGAGACATTGCTCTTTATATTTGATGGTTTGGATGAATTCAGGGCAAAGATTGATTTCGCTGACAATCGGAAAGACACAGAGCCTCAGCGTAGGTGCACAGACCCCGAATTCCTCTGTGATGTGTCTGACATTGTGTACAGTTTAATACAGAAGAAGCTGTTGCCAGGATGCTCAGTGCTGGTGACCAGCCGTCCCACTGCATTACAGTTACTGGCAGAGGCTCGGGTCAGTGTCTGGGCTGAAATCCTGGGATTTGTGGGTGAAGAGAGAAGGGAATATTTCTACAAGTTCTTTGAAGATCAGGACTTGGCGGCGGCTGTTTACAGCCACGTGGAGGAGAACGAGCTCTTGTTCACCATGTGCTACAACCCGTCCTACTGCTGGATCCTCGCTCTGTCTCTGGGACCCTTCTTTACAGGCAAACACAGCAACAAACAGCAAGTTCCCAAGACAATCACACAACTCTTCTCCTATTATATTTACCACATTCTCACACATCACAGTGTAAAGACACAAAGCCCCCGCGATGTGATGCTGAAGATTGGTGAGATGGCCTTCACTGGAGTCTCCCAGAGAAACATTGTGTTTAGTAATGAAGATCTGACCAACTCTAACCTCCAGCCTTCCCAGTTCCTCTCTGGCTTTCTCATGGAGCTTGTGGAGAGAGAGTGTTCAGAGCACAGTGTGGTGTACACATTCCCACATCTCACTGTCCAGGAGTTTGTGGCCGCACTCGCTCCGTTCCTGTCTCCAGATAGGAGAACCATCAGGAGATGTCTGGATTGTGCTGACAGGAAGGAGGACGGGCGTTTTGAGATATTTCTGCGCTTTGTTGCTGGTCTCACATCCACAGGGGCAGCTCACCCACTGGAGAAGTTTCTGGGGCCATTTGTCCATCAGACAACCTGCGCAGTGATCGATTGGCTTAAGGAGAAGGTTAAAGCTGATATTAGAGTCACAGACACCGTCACTGGGAACAGGAAGCTGCTGAACACTCTCCACTACCTGTTTGAGTCTCAGAATCAAGCCCTGGCTCAGCTCACACTGGGCTCTGTACAATCACTGACATTGGGAGGTTCCTCTAAAGGCAAAGCATTGAGACTGACACCGATAGACTGTGTTGTGCTGTCTAAGGCCATTGGACTGTGTGACACAATAAAACTACTGGATCTGAGTTACTGCCACATTCAGGATGAGGGCCTCCAGCGTCTGGCTCCTGTTCTGCACAAGTGTCAGGAGTTGAAGTAAGTTTCCTCTGTTTGTATCTCTCACTGTGTCACACTCAAGGGGTTGAGGGAGCACCCAGGATGCTCTCTCTGCTCTGGGGGAAGGACACAATGAGCCTGTGGCCTAGTCACATGGGATGGAGGGGAAGAAGGTAACCGAAGACGCGGTCGAAAAGAAAGGAGACTAGATTAGAACTGAAAATCAGAAGGGAAGGAGCGAGGAGAATGGAGTTAGGAAGGGAGTTCCAGAGGTTAAGGGCATAGTGGCTAAAGGCATGACGGGCGATGATGAGGCAGTCCGGATATTTTAAAGCCAATGTCGTCAACACATCACCCCAATGTTGGCTCCCCTGGCTCCCCATTAACATCTCTCTCCCCCCTTCCCCCCCTTCCCTCCCTCCCTACATACCTACCTATCTATCTACCAACCTACCTACCTCCGACCCTCCCTCCCTCACTCACTCACACTCTCCCTCACTCCCTCACTCCCTGCCTCACTCCCGCCCTCACTCCCTCCCTCTCCATCGCACCCTCGCTCCCTCGCTACCACGCTCAATCCCTCCCTCCCTTCATCCATCGCTTACTCCCTCCATCCGTCCCTCCCTCGCGCCATCCCTCCCTCATTCCCTCCATCCCTCGCTCCATCCCTCAATCGCTACCTCCCTCCCACCCCGGCTCGCTCGCACGCACGCTCCCTCCCTCACTCACTCACTCACTCACTCACACACTGCCTCCATCCGTCCCTCCATCATTCACTCCATCCCTCGCTCCATCCGTCCCTCGCTACCTCACTCCCTCCCCGGCTCACTCGCACGCACGCACGCTCCATCCATCCGTCACTCCCTCCCTCCCTCCCTTACTCACTCACTCACACACTCACTCACTTACACGCTCCCTCTCTCTCTCACTCCGTCCCTCCCTCCCACGCTCCCTCCGTCCCTCCCTACCACACTCTCCCCCTCGCTCCCTCGCTACCTCCCTCCCTCAATCCCTCCCTCACTCCCTCACCCACTCACTCACCCCCTCCATGCGTCCGTCCATCATTCACA
>JAYJKW010000362.1:610000-760000 GCA_035084275.1 Hydrolagus colliei | reverse complement strand
TCTTGAACAGTGAACACGGCTCCTGCTCCCCCTGCCTCCAATCCTCCCCAACACCAGGTCACAGTCGGTCTCTGCCGCTGTTAATCTCTCAGAGGCTGCGCTGTGTGGAGGGAGCTATAGACCTGCAAGCTGTTGTTGTTGTTGTCCATGTAAAACTCTGAGCCACAGCCCCACACGCCTCTCATATAATATCAGTAGTTTTCTGGATTAGCCAGGACTTAGTAACGATGTGTGTGTGTGTGTGCTGTGGCCCCAGCTCCTGTATATAGATGTCAATGTGTATTGTACTGTTACACTATATTCACTGTGTCTCTGTCTCTGTGTCCAGGCTGGGGGACAATAATCTGGGAGATTCTGGAGTGAAGTCACTGTGTGAGGCTCTGAGGAACCCGGCGTGTAAAATACAGACACTGGGGTAAGTAACAGACTGTGTGAGAATATAATATCCCGAGTGTGAATTCCCCCAATATCTCAGTGTGTTATTGACACTGGCTGATCAGTTGGTATCAGCTGAATATTGAGTCAGGAATCAGTGTGACAGTGTGAGGCCATCAGCCATCTCAGTGATCACACAATTAATATGGATTAGCAAAGAATCTGCTCCCTCCCCCCCCCCCCCATCTCAGCGCTCACACACCAAACATGGATTAACAAGGAATGTGTACATGTAGTGGTAACAGCTGCCGTGGTGAAGGGATGGACCAGCTCACTACAAGCCGGAGAAACTCCCAACGTGTTATATGATCACAAAACTCCTAACCCAAACCTCTCGAACCCGCAAAAGAGAGGAGACAAAGACAGAGGAACGAATGACGGACAGTGAGAGAATGAGAAAGCTAGAGAGGGAGCAAATATGATCAAGTGAGAGGCATAGAGAAAGAAAGGGAGAGTGAATGATCAAGTGAGGAGAGAGAGAGAGTACGAAATGGAGAAAGAGAAAGACGAATAGAGTGAGAGAAAGAATGGGAAAGGAGTGACTACAAGAAGCAGGCCGATGGAGAGAGAGAGAGAGACATTGATAGAGATTGACAAAGAGCAAGAAAGAGAGATTTTACTATCAGAGAGAATGAGAGAGAGAAGATTTGTGACTTGCGAGCAAGAAACAGAGAGGGGAGAGAGAGACAAGGAGAATGTGATACGGTGAGTGAGGGAGAGAGAGAGTCTGAGGGATACTGATAGAATGATAGCGAGGCTGAGAGAGAGACCAAAAGATAGGGAGAGACAGAGGTATAGCGTTTGGGAGAGATTGGAAGAGTGAATGAAAGAAAGAGAATGAGAGTGAAACAGAGTGAGACGGGGATGGAGTGACAGATTGAGTATGAGAGAGAGACGCTGAAACAGAGGCTGTGAGAGAGAGGGAGCCAGAAAGAAAGAGAGCAAGAGAGAGAGACTGAGCTAGAGTGTGTGAAAGAGACTGAATGTTAGAGACTGAGTGAGAGATAGTGGATGGGAGAGATATGGATAGAGAGAGGGAGTGAGACAGAGAGAGATAGAGGGGGAGATATTGAGAGAGATGGGAGGTAACGGTAAAGTTAGAGGAATAGATAGAGAGAAGGCGAGAGGGTAGATGCATAGAGCGATAGACAGAGAGGGGTAGAGACAGGTGGGTAGATAGGGAGGGAGATTCAGAGAATGGATGTAACACGGGGAGAGTGAAACAGAAAGAGAACGACTGTGATAGAGTGAGACTAACAACACGGAGACAGAGAGAGAGGAAAGCGAGACTGAAAGATTGTGAGAAAGAGAGAGACTGCGAGAGCGACTGAGACAACACTTTCCGTTAAATCCTCCCTTTCTAAACCCTCTAACCCGGTCCCTGTAAAGCTCTGAGACCAGACATTCTGTGACTGTAATATAGATGTCGATGTTTGTCTGAACCAACCGGGAATTAGCAACAATGTGTGTGTGTGTGTTTGTGTGTGTGTACGTTCAGGTGTCTAGCCCTGGCCCCAGCTCCTGTATATAGATGTCAATGTGTATTGTATTGTTACACTATATTCACTGTGTCTCTGTCTCTGTGTCCAGGCTGGAGGGCAATAATCTGGGAGATTCTGGAGTGAAGTCATTGTGTGCGGCTCTGAGGAACCCGGAGTGTAAAATACAGACACTGGGGTAAGTAACAGACTGCGTCGCCAGAGACTGACTGACTCCATTTAATTTTGTCCGTGTGTCTGTCTGGTTGGGTTTAGGTGTGTGTGCGCTTGTGTTTGAGTGAGCGTGAATTTTGCTTTTGTTTGTTTGTATGTGGTGTGTGTACACATGTATGTGGTGATGTGTGAATGTGCGTCTCTCTTTTTGTGTGTGTCTCTTCATTTCTGTGGTTCGTTGTGCGTGTTTGTCTATCAGTCTGTTTTGTGCGTGTGTGTTTGTATGTGTGCATGACGATCAATATGAAGATGCTCTCCTTCGTTTTCAAAGCCTTCCACTCCTCTGACCTCCTCTCTCCTCACACCAGCGCCCGCTGCCTTCGCTGCACCTGGTCTGGCCTCCTCCATGTCCCTCCAATACCTCTGCCCCACCCTCGGCATCCGTACCTTCAGTCCATACACCCCGAGGCTCTGGAACTCCCTTCCTCACTTCATTCACCTCTCCCACTACCTCCCTCCCTTCCTCACTCCCTTCGCCTCTCCCCCTCTGTCACTTTCTCTCCCCCACACCCTCCCTCACTCACTTCATCTCTTCCCCTCCTCTCTCTCTCCCCTCCTCTCCCTCCCTCCCTCCCTCCCTTCGTCTCTCCCCCTTTCTCTTCCCTTTTTCAGGTCCCAGCTAAAGACCATTCTATTCGACCGCGCTTTTAGTCACCTTTCTCCCGCTGCCTCTGTCTCGCACTTCCGTCTCTCTCTCTCTTTCGCCCTGCACGTCTCGCGCCTCCTTCTCTCTCTCTATTTCCCCCTGTCCATTGCTACCCCCTCCCCCCCCCCCTCGCTCTCCCCATTCCCCTGGCTCCCCCTTCCCTCGCTCTCTCTCTCCCCCTGCCCCTGTCTTACCCCCGGGGTGTGTTATTGTGAATGGCTCTGAGACGCTGTCCGGCGTAGAGGGCGCTGTACAACTGGAGTGTTTTGTTGTTCCATGTGTTGCAATCGGGAGCTGAGGATCTTTATGTTTAATATCTGCACAATGACAACACGTGGGCAAAACAGCTGCCCCAGAATAAAATTACCCATTTTTAGTTCTGAGTTAGTGTGTGTCAGCTCACACACTGCACCCTGTGTCATGTAATAATAACTGATAATCCTTCTAAATCATACAGCGCTTTTCATGGCTTCTAGATTGTGTCACAAAGCGTTTCACAGAATATACTGTGAAGTAAATTGACTGTATATTTGTGGGTGAAATGTGGCAGCCAATTGCGCACAGCAGCGTTCCACAAACAGACATGGATTAAAATAACCGATTTTTTATTTTGAGGGATTATTGTAAGGTGTGTGGAGTAAGAAAACCTGCCCAATGTCTCACTCTGACTTGCTTGGATTCATACACAGTCTCAAGCTTGCAAGGCGAGGGCTCTAACCACTGAGCTGGAGGCCTCTACTCAGTGGGCTACAGCTCAGTGGTTAGAGCCCTCGCCTCACAAGCCAGAGACCTGCGTTAGATTCCCGATCAGGGTGAAAGCTTAGCCAAGTTTCCTTACTCCACACGCCTCTGTTTACCAGCAGTCAGTAGGAACCCAGTTGTCAGTGGATTCACAGATGACTCTTCCAGGAGTAATAATCCATTCAAACTATAATATTCTGCCATAAAACATACAATAAACTCACTTTAGACTTGACCCTGTGAAGCGCTTTGAGACACCTGGAAAATACGATAAGTTGCTGTATCAATGCCAGGATTATTACTGCATGATATATTATACCTGTGCATATGGAACCCCCCTCACTGGCGTCTCAGAGTGTCTGCTGATCATTTCTATCTCTGTATCCGCTTGTGGCTTCAAACGCCTCTTCCTTCCCTGGGAGACGCCTGTAGTGAGATACAGAGGGTTATACACACTGTGTTTACTCTGATCCCTGTCATGTCTCTGTGTCTCTGATCTCCAGGCTGGGCACTGACAGACTGACAGCTGATTGTGCCGAGGATCTGATCTCCACTCTCAGTACAAGCCGCTCACTGACACAGCTGGACCTGGGCCATATTACACTGGGAGATTCTGGAGTGAAGCGACTGTGTGAGACTCTGAGGAACCCGGAGTGTAAAATACAGATACAGGGGTAAGTAACAGACTGTGTCTCCAGAGATTGTGGGTGTATGAGATAGAGAAATATATAGAGAGAGAGAGTGAAAGAGACTGCAAGAGAGTGGAAGAGGGAGAGAGGGAGACTGAGAGGGAGACTGTGAACAAGAGGGCGGAGAGATAGAAAGTACCAGAGGTTACATAAAGAAAGACAGATATGGAGATTGAGTGAGACAGAGATACTGAAAAAGACTGATACAGTCAGGAGAGTCTAATAGAGAGAGAGGGAGATAGAGAGTCTGACAGAGAGGTAATGAGAGAAAAGGCGAGACTGAGAATAAGAATGTGAGCGAAATAGAGAGAGAGAGACAGCGACAGAGACAGATAAACTGATACAGAGCCAAGGAGTGAAAGAAAGACAGAGTGTGTGAGAGGCACTCAGAGAGAGAGAGAGAGAGAGAGAGAGAGAGAGAAACTGAGAGAGTCCGGAGGGAGAGAGAAAGAGAGAGAGAGAGAGAGAAGTAAGGAGAGAGGGAGGGAGGGAGAGAGGGGAGGGGAGACGTACGGAAACAAAGAAAAAGAAAGAGAAAGAGACGGAGAGAGAATGATAGACACTGAAATAACCCCATGAGGTGAAAACTCTCTCTCTCTCTGCCTCACTCTCTCTCACCTTCTCAAACTTGCCCTGTAAAGACCTTAAACTACGTGAATACAAATTAAATGTCAGTGTTTATCTGAACCAACCAGGACTTAGTAACGATGTGTGTGTGTGTACGTTCAGGTGTCTGGCCCTGGCCCCAGCTCCTGTATATAGATGTCAATGTGTATTGTAATGTTACACTATATTCACCGTGTCTCTGTCTCTGTGTCCAGGCTGCGGGGCAATAATCTGGGAGATTCTGGAGTGAAGTCACTGTGTGAGGCTCTGGGGAACCCGGAGTGTAAAATACAGACACTGGAGTAAGTAACAGACTGTGTGAGAATATAATATCCCGAGTGTGAATTCCCCCGATATCTCAGTGTGTTATTGACACTGGCTGATCAGTTGGTATCAGCTGAATATTGAGTCAGGAATCAGTGTGACAGTGTGAGGGCATCAGCCATCTCAGTGATCACACACTGAACATGGATTAGTAATGAATCTGCTCCCTCCCTCCATCCCTCCCTCCCTCCCTCCCTCCCTCACTCACTCACTCACTCACTCACTCACTCACTCACTCACTCACTCACTCACTCACTCACTCACTCCCACCCTAACTCCCTCCCTCGCTCATTCCCTCCATCCCTCCCTCATTGCCTCCCTTCCCCCACTCCGTCCGTCTCACCACAGCTCCCTCCCTCCCACCCTCCCTCCCTCACTCTCTGCCTCTCTCGCTATATCCCTCCTTCCTCCCTACTTACCTCCCTACACCAGCTCTCTCCCTCCCTCCCTCCCTAAGCTCCTTCCCTCCTTCCCCCAGCTCACACCCTCCCTCTTCCAGCTCGTTACCTCCCTCCCCCATCACTCTCCCTCAACCAGCTCAGTCCCTCCCTCCCCCAGCTCCCTCCCTCCCTAACTCCCTCCCTCCCTCCCTTGCTCTCTCCTGACCTAACTCCTCCCGCCCTCCCTACTTCCCTCACAACCTCCCACCCTCCCTACCTCCCTCCCTCACTCACTCACTCACTCACTCACTCACTCACTCCACCAGCGCCGTCCCTCCCTCCAACTGCTATGTCCCTCCCTCCTCAGCTTCCTCGCTTCTTCCCCAGCTCCCGCCCTCCCTCATACCCTCCCTCCCTCACTGTATCCGTCCCTCCCTCCCTCCCTCCCTTCCTCCTTCCCTCACTCCCTCCCTCCATACTTCCCGCACTCCCTCCCTCCTTCCCTCCCCTCCCCAGCTCCCTCCGTCCCTCCCCCAGCTCCCTCCCGCCCTAACTACTTAACTCCCTCCATATCTCCCTCCCACCCTCCCTCGCTCACTCCGTCCCTCCCTCCCTCTTTCCATCCCTCACTCCCTCTCTCACACCCTCCCTCCCTTCCCCAGCTCCGTCCCACCCTCCACCGGGTCCGTACCTCCCTACCCCAACTCCGTACCTCCCTCACCATCTCCCTCCCCTTCCTCCTTCACTCCTTCCCCCAGCTCCCTCTCTTCCTCCCACAGCTCCGTCCCAATTTCCCCAGCTCCCTCCCTCCCTCACTCTGTCCCTATATCCCTCCCTCCTCCCTACTTACCTCCCTCCACCAGCTCCCTCCCTCCCTCCCCAAGCTCCTTCCCTCCTTACCCCAGCTCACACCCTCCCTCTTCCAGTTCCTCCCCTCCCTCCCACATCACCCTTCCTACACCAGCTCGTTCCCTCCCTCCCCTAGCTCCCTCCCTCCCTACATCCCTCCCTCACTCTCTCCCTCTCTCCCTATATCACTCACTCATCCCTACTTACCTCCCTATACCAGCTCTCTCCCTCCCTCCCGAAGCTCCTTCGCTCCTTCCCCCAGCTCCCTCCCTCACTCTTCCAGCTCCTTCCCTCCCTCCCCCATCACCCTCCCTCCACAAGCTCAGTCCCTCCCTCCCCCAGCTCCCTCCCTACCTCCCTCAGTCCCTCCCTCCCACCCTCCCTCCCTCCCATTCTCCCTCCATCCCATTCTCCCTCCCTCCGTCCCTCCCTCCCTCCTCCCTCATTCCCTCACTGCCACAGGTCCCTCCCTCCCACCCCCACCCACCTCCCCCAGCTCCCTCCCTCCCTTCCTCCCTCACTCTCCCAGCTCCGAGCCTCCATCCACAAGGTCCGTACCTCCCTCCCCCAGGTCCGTCCCTCCCTCAACATCTCTTTCCCTCCCCCGACTGCCTCCCTCCATCGCTCAGCTCCTCCCACGTTCCCCTGCTCCCTCACTCCCTCCCTACCTCCCTCTATCCCTTCTACCCTCGCTCCCTGCATCCCACACATACTCCATCCTTCCCTCACTCCCTCCCCAGCTCCCTCCCTCCATCCCTCCCTCCCTCCCACTCTCATTCCCTCCCACCCTCCCTCCCAACCTCCCACCCTCCCGACTTCCCTATCACCCATTCTCCCTCCCTCCCTCGCTCGCTCGCTACGTCCCTCCGTCCCTCCACCCCACCCCTCACTCCCACCCTCCATCCCTCCCTCCCTGACTCCCTCCCTCCCTCCATCCCTTCCTCCATCCCTCCCTCCATCTCTCCCTCCCTCCCTCCCTCCGTCCATCCTTCCCTCCATCCCTCCCTCACTCCCGCACAAACTCCCTCCCTCCCTCCCTCCCTACTAGCGCCCTCACTCCCTCCTCCAGCTCCGTCCCTCCCTCCCCACCTCCCTCCCTCCCATTTTCCCTCCATCTCTCCCAAACTCCCACCCTCCCTTCCATCCCTACCTCCCACACTCCCTCCATCCTCCCTCCCTCCGTCCTTCCCTCCATCCTTCCATCCCCCCTCCCTCCCTCTCACCCTAACTCACTCCCTCCCTTACTCCTTCCCTCCCTCCCTCCTCACTCACTCACTCACTCACTCAGTCTCTCTCTCTGTGTTTCAGTCCCTCCCTCCCTCCCTCCCTCCCTCACTCACTCACTCACTCACTCACTCACTCACTCACTCACTCACTCACTCACTCATTCACTCACTCACTCACTCTCTCCCTCCCCCTCTCCCTCCTGCCCTCCCTCCTGCCCTCCCTCCTGCCCTCCCTCACTCCCTCCCTCACTCGCTCACTCATTTCCTTCCTCCCTCCGTCCCTCCCTCCATCCCTGCCCCCACACCGTCACTCTCACCACAGCTCCATCACACACTCCCTCACACCACCCTGCCCTCCCTCCCTACTCCCTACTTACCTCCCTACAACAGCTCCCTCCCTCACTCCCTCCCCAAGCTCCTTCCTTCCTTCCCAAAACTCCCACCCTCCCTCTTCCAGCTCCTTCCCTCCCTCCCCCATCACCCTCCCTCCACCAGCTCAGTCCCTACCTCCCCCAGCTTCCTCCCTCCCTCCATCACTCCCTCCATCCCTCCCTCCCTCACTCCCTCTCCCCTCCCTGCCTCCCTCCCTCGCTCTCTCCCGACCTAACTCCCTCCCGCCCTCCCTACTTCCCTCCCTACCTCCCTCTCTCCTATTCTTCCTCACTCCATCCCTCCTTCGCCCGCTCGCTCGCTCACTACGTCCTTCCCTCCCTCCCTCCCTCCCTCCATCCCTCCCTTTCTTCACTCTCTCCCACCATCCTTCTCCCTTCATGGCTCCCACCCACCCACCCTCAGTCACTCTCTCTCTCGCTCCCCAAGCTACCTCCCTCCCTTTCCCTTTCCCCCTTTATCCCTCCCAGCCTCCCTCTCTCCTTCCCCAGCTAACTCCCACTTTCCCTGCCTCCCTTGCCAATCTAACTCCCTTCCTTCCTCCTGTCCAACTCCCCCTTCCTCCCTTGCTCCCATTCCCTCCCTCCTTCCCGCTGTCACTTCCTCGCTCCCTTTCTTCCTCTCTCTCTCCCTCCTTTATTCTCTCTCTCCCCCAGCTGCCTACCTACCATAGCTCCCTCTCTCCCTCTATCCCTTCATCACTCCCTACATCTCTCTCCCACAGTTCCCACCCTACTCCAGCTCCCTCGCTCCCTCCCCAGCTCCCTCCAGCTCTCCCCCTCTTTCCCCACGCCAGCTGCCTCCCTCCCTCCCCCAGGTCTCTCCTTCCCCCTCTCTACTTCCCATTCGCTCCACCCTCCTTCTCTCCCTCCCTTTCCCTCTCCCCCTCACTCTCCGCCAGCTCACTCCCTCTCTCCCTCACTCTTTCCCCCAGCTTCCTCCCTTCATCTGCCCTTTTCTCCCTAACCCAGCACACATCCTGCCTCCCTCACTCTGTCACTCCACAGCTTCCTCCCTCCCCAGCCACTCACGACCCCAGCTCACTCCCCATTCCCCAGCACCCACCCTCTCCCAGCTCCCTCCCTCCGTACCTCCTCCAGCTACCTCCCTCCCGCAGCTCCCTCTCTCCCTCCCACTCCTCAGCTTTCTCTATCCCTCGTCAGTTCTCCCTCCCCCAGCTCACCAGCTCCCTCTCTACCCCAGCTCCTCCTTCCCTATCCGAGATTATTCCCGCTCCCTCCCTCTCCATCTACCCTTCCACCCTAACTCTCTCCCTCCATCGCTGTCTCCCTTCTTCCCTTCACAGCCCCCGCCTACCTCCGTCACTTTCTCGCTCCCTCAATGTCCCTTTCCTCCCTCCCCAGCTCATTCACTCCCTCCCTGCCTCACTCTCTCCCCCAGCTCTCTCCCTAACCCAGCTCACTCGCTCCCTCGCTACCTCATTTTCCCTCTCTCCGTGCCTCTCTCCCCCAGCTCTCTCCCATCCTTAACCAGCTCCAACCCTCTCTCACTTTCCAGCTTCCTCCCCATCTCTCTCCCTCGCCCAGCTCCAACCCTATCTCACTTCCTCCCCGAGCTGTCTCCCACTCTCCCCGACCCAGGGGCCTCTCTCCCTCCCCCAGCTCTCTCCTCCCCATTCTCTACCCGCTCCCCTTCTCGCTCCCCAGCCCACATTCCCTTCTTCCTTCTTTCCCTCCCCAGCACATTCCCTCCTTTGCCCCCCACCCCTCCTCTCTCTACCTACTGAGCTATTTCCATTTCATCCGCTCTCACCCTGGCCCAGCTCCCCCCTCCTTCCCTAACTGAGCTGAATCCCTCGCTCTCCCCACTTTCTCCCTAGCCCAGCTCACTCCCTACCTCCCCACTCTATACTCCCCAGCTCCCCGCTCCCCAGCAAACTCCATCGCGCAGCTCCCTCCCTGCCCCGTCTCTATCTGTCCCTAACCCAGCTCATTCCCTCTCCCTCCCTCTCTCTCTCTCTCTCCCTCCTCCCTTAATTTCTGCCTCAGTCAATCTCTCGCTTCCTCCGTGCTCAGCTGCCTCCCTCCCACTCGCTCACACCCCCAGCTTCCTCGGTACTGCAGCTCGCACCATCCCTCCCTCGCTTATATTCCCTCCCTTCCTCACTCCCTCCGTTCCCCAGATCACTCCCTCGCCCATCATCCCTACCTACCTTTCTCCCCCTACTCCGCCCTCCCTCTTTCCCTCCCACAGCTCCCTCCCTCATCCCCAGCACCCTCCCTCCGTCCCTCTCCTGGCACCCTCCCTCCCACAACTCCCTCCCTACCCCAGCTCCCTCCCTCATCCCCAGTCCCCACCTACAATCCCGCCATAGGACTCCTCTCCTCCAACCACCTCCCCCACAACTCTGATCACAGTCTGAGACACTGTCTGTCCAGCGCCTCGGGACGTCCTCCCCACATGTCATGTTGTTGTTGTTGTTGATCCCTGTCATGTCTCTGTGTCTCTGATCTCCAGGCTGCACAGTAACAGTCTGACCGATGGCTGCACTGATGATCTGGTCTCCGCTCTCAGTACAAGCCGCTCACTGAGGGAGCTGGACCTGGGGTCTAACTCCTTCACAGACGCCTCTGTCCCCGCTCTCCTCCGCCTCACACTGACCTGCACCAGCCTGGAGTGGATCAGGTGAGTGTTTGTGTCAGTGTTTAATGTGATAAACACACAGAGAACGGGGCTGGGTATCGGGATGGAGACAGTCTGAGGGGATTTATTGATGGATTAACCTGCGAGTGAAGAGTTTCCAGTGTATATTGTGATCAGATGGTTATTTGCTGTTTAATGTGTTTCAGGCTGTGGGGGAATCGGTTCAGTTCAGACGGACAGAGACAGCTGAGGTCACCGGGGGCATCCAGAGCTGGGCTGACAGTGACAGTGTGATAGTGACTGAGGCAGTGACTGCCCACACAGTGTGTGATATGTAATACATTGTGTACACTGTAGTGACTGGTTATTAAAGGTGTCATTCCTGATCCCTCTCCCATCAGCCTGTCCACTGTGTGTGTGTGTGTGTGAGAGAGAGAGACACCAAACACACAGTCACTACACTGTTGCCTCCCAGGAAACACACAGTCACTACACTTCAAGGGGGTTAAACACGCCAAAGTCCGGCATTATTATTATTATTATTATACCCGCGGCCTCTTTACCTCAGACACGAATTGGCGCTCTAACCGAAGCCGCAAACGCGTGTGAATGGTCGGGAATGCCGTTGGCTGCGCGCGCAGCCCCAAACCGCCGCCCCCCCCCGCGCGCGCCGACAGTTTGTCGCCTGTTTTTTGCATTTTAAAAAAACTCCCGGCACAAACAGCGCGGAGCGGCTCAGTGCAGAAGGCGACGCAAGGGTACCGATCAGCTCACAACGCTCCTTGTGCACAGGCGAGTCACGTGGGGTCTGGTGAGTGGACAGTCGGGTCACGTGGGGCATGTGGGGGCTGGTGACTGTACAGGGGGGTCACGTGGGGGTTGTGGGGGCTGGTGAGTGGACAGGCGGGTCACGTGGGGGGGGTGGGGGCTGGTGAGTGGACAGGCGGGTCACGTGGGGGGTGTGGGGGCTGGTGAGTGGACAGGCAGCCAGGTGGCGTTTCATTACCAGCTGGAAAGCCATCTTTTTATACAGGAAGACGCCGGACTGGCGGATCACGTGGGGGGAAAGGGGGCTGCTGGGTCACGTGGTGGGTGCGCGGCTAGCGGATCACGTGGCGGGGTCGTGGATTGTGGATCACGTGTGTGGAGAGGGAACTGGTGGATCACGTGGCGTGAAAGAAAGTAGGCTGACTTGTCACGAGTTAGGGGGAGAAGGGGCGGAGTCAGGGCAATGGGGAGGGTGGGGGGGGAGTGTTCAATGATCTCCTCTCTCCCCCTCCATCCTCTCCTTCACTCCCATCTTCCCCCTCAAACCTTCACATCACCTGCTTCCTGTCTCCCCACTTTTTATCACTCGCTCTCTCTCTCTGTTTCTCTCCCTTGATCAAAGACCTACTTTCTCATTGTCTCTATCTCAGACTCTTCTCCCCAATGTCTCTGACACCAAGCATACTGTCACTGTATGCACTGTACCATCCACCCACACACACACAATCACTACCCTTTACACTCCCCCAAACACACAGTCACTTCACTTTACACTCCCCCAAACACACAATCACTTCACTTTACACCAAATAAAAAGTAAATACACTTTACTCTCTCCTCTCCAAACACACAATCACTAAACGTTACCCAGGTGTGTTGGTAAACACCTGTAGGATGAGTGGGCGTCACAAATATATCTGATGCTTTGTAGTCTTTGTCGTCTCAAATTGTAATCTCATTATGTTGTCTCATAAATGTAGACATAGGATGTCCCCCCCGACGTGATAGACACTCTAGGAATCTCATTGTGTTGTTGGAGTTAGAGCTCACTGCCCAGGTTTCCACAACAGTGACAATGTGTGTAACAGCATTTCCACAGCACCTTTCACATCTGGAGGGCCTCCCAAAGTGCTGGGCAGTCAAGGTTTGAGCCTTAATTTGAGGTTGGATTCAGAAGTGGTGGTGCGGAGGGGTTGGGGGCAGACATGAAAACGTCAAGAGACAGATCTCTGAAACAAGCCTCTTTAATCACTTGAGTGTTTTTGCTATGTTTTCATCCGCAAAGGTATGTGGCCAGTACCAGGATATACAAAGGGAAGCAAGGACATCCTTGTTGTCCGGTTTCTCTTTGTCACATCTTTTACACTCACTGCTGTCTTATCAACATTCACAGCATTTTCATATTCACTCTGACACATACATATGTTTCATTTACCTTTCTTAGTGATTCGGAAAATGAGGGTTGGAATGGTTTCCATTAAAACAAACTACAGCCATGACACCTGCACACATCCTCCTGACATGAAAGGCAGGATACAAACGTCATTTGTTATTGTTGAGACAAGAACCACTTGCACTTGTATAGCGTCCTCCACGCAGCAGCTCAGGGCTTGAAACATGACCAGTGTGAAAGAGACGTGTGAAAGAGACGTTGAGGCATCAGGCACTGGTTCATTGTAGTCTGTAAGGTAGAGACGGCTCTCCCAGCCAAGGCCAGACTTCACAAGGTTTCATTACATCTCATGTCAGGCTGGCAGCAGTCGCTGCTGATTGGATGAGCCAGGCAGTGATCAGCGTTGGCCTCTGTGGCTGGCGGAGCAGAATGCCGACTGATGGCCGGGCAAACTGGGCCACATCCTGGGCCATCACTCCCCTCGACAAGAGAGAAATAGAGAATGTTGCAAATGGACAGGTTCCTTCTGCTCCAGGGCTCAGAGGAAGCTGAGGACTCCATCCATTATTCCTGGATTGTAGTTACACAAGAAAAGCAGCTCCTGTTTCCCCTCCTCTGTGTGAGCTGTGGGCGCGTGGAAAGGCAGTCAGAGAATTAGTCTGTGAGGCGGCGGAATGATTCCCAACAATCCCAGCTCTCTGCACTGTACAATAATATTACACAAGGCTTCTCTGATTGTGATTTTCAAAGTTCGGAGAGACTTTGGATCAAGTAAATGGGGGGAAAGTACTGAATGGTGTCAAAAGAACCAGAGAGGAGACAAGGAGCAAATAGCTTTGTCCCCCAAACATACACTAATCCCTCCCTCCATACCTTTCTCATGCTAGATCCATTTGCAGCTTTCAAACTCCTTCTCACTGTAATTCCCAACTTCGATTGGAACAAAAGGGTCCAAAGTATCAAAGCCTTCCTGCAGAGGTTACAGTGTGATGGGGGGAGAGAAAGGAGAGAGATAGAGGGGAACAGTGTCAGTCATGAGCAGAAGATGCAACAGCAACAAAATACACTCGCACAGTGTGTTTCATGTCCGGAGGACGTCTCAAGACGCTGAAGTCAGTGTATGCCCCGATGGCAGGGAGGGTGACTGAAGTCAGAGTCAAAGAGGAGGGTCTTGAGACGTGTCTTGAGGGAGTCGAGGCAGAGGAACTGTGGGATGGAGGGAGGCGAGGCAGAGGAACTGTGGGATGGAGGGAGCGAGGCGGAGGGATTGTGGGATGGAGGGAACGAGGCAGAAGAATTGTGGTATGGAGGTGGCGAGGCAGAGGGTCACCAGGATGGAATTCCAAATTGTAGGGCGCAAGGATGGAACTGTGACAAGAGATGAAGAACGGGGACCTGATGTGACGGAGCCCAGTGACTGGCTCGATGTGCGAAAGCGACTGGATTTGCAACAACAACCCTGAGGCCTCCCATTGCGAGTGAGTAGCTGGGCTCTCAGGGAGGTTTGGGAGGAGCTTCAGTCAATCCGGGCACAGAATGCTCACCTTTCTAAGCAGATGGTGGGGTAGATGAGACAAGTGGGAGGAACCCAATGCCCCAGTCTTGGTGAGTGTCATCACCACAGCTCCAGCACACTGCAGCAGGTAACACACGGGTTAGAATAGAATAATAAGCCTTTCATTTGACGCACCACCAAATCACTTTAAAACGTCTCAAAGCGTTACACAGGCTACACTGTAAATTGATTTGCCTGTATATTTTATGGGCAGACACACCGTGCGCCAAAATGATGTGGACACATGCATACCTACACGCGTACATACACACCACACACTCATTCACGTACACACACAGAGCATTGGTGCAGGGAGTGTGTGGTGATGTAGGGAGAGGCTACTCTCTCAGACTCTCACCCAGTCATTGTTCATCAGCTTCTTCAAATTGTGCATCAGAGTCAGCTCGTGTGGAAAAATCTGTGAAAAGAGAGCGTCCTGAAACTGGGGAAGGAGGGGGTAGGGCCATCAGAGAGCGTTCAGAGGTTCAGGATGGAGTGGCTGCCACTGATGGTAGAATTTAGAGCACGAGGGACAAGTCAGATGAGTGGAGGTAGTGGGTTGGGTGACTAGGTAAATCGCACCAGGTAGGTGTCTGGCGAGCTCCGTCCCTTCAGCTCCTTGAACTGGACTCCAACTGCATCACTTGCACTCTTTACCCTCGTCAGTCCCTGCAGCGAGAAGTCAGCTCAACCACAACACACACAGACACACACACAATATCTCACTCATCTCATCCTCCTGGCACCGGTGAAGGCATCTACGAATGCACTTGATCTGACGCTTAGAACATGAAAACATCTCGAAGTGCTTTTAAGGGAATTGCTGCCATCAGGGCGACTTTTCTTTTGAGATAAGCAAATGCAGCAACCAGCTGTGAAGCGAATGAGCGATTTATTTAGGGAATTGTCAGTCAGGACACAGGGATAGATAGAGAGAAACATCCTTCTCTTTACCGACAGCGCCATGGGAGATCATTCAACTTCTGACAGGGAGCGAGGTATAACATCTCAACCAAAGGACAGAGCCTCCCCCAATAAGGCTCTCTCTCCCACCAGCATCAGCCTAGGGTATGAGCTCAGACTCCCCAGCGTTGACCTCAGAGGCCAGAGCTTATGTGACTGAGCCAAGCAACAGGAAAGTTACATTTGTAGAGCGTCTTTCATGTTGGGAGGACGTTCCAAGGCTCTGGACAATCAGGGGTCAGGACTTGAGCATGGGGTGGGGGGTGGGGGGCGGGCGAAGACCTAAGGAGACCTTTTTCTAGCGCACCCCACCTTGTACCCCCAATGAGGTTCTGATGATTCAGTGTGAAACCCCTCACCCAGTTACCTGTTCCACCACTTCACCGAGCGGCTTCCCCTCCTCCGTTGCCTCCCGCTTGCTCCAGATGTACCTTTGCCGGGTTTATATCTGTTCAGACAAAACTTGAATTAGATGTCGCTTCAGTTGCTTCAACGAGATGTTCAATCGTGGAGAAGTTTTAATTCCCTGTTAATTTAGAAGTTGTTGTAAAACGATAAGAATGGATACGAAGGACGTCCCACCAATCCGGAGTCCTGAAACAGGCCTAAAATGAGTCAAGGAACAGTGGGCTGGCGGTTTGACACATAGGGTCATGGCTACTGGACAAAAACAACTATTTTGTTATTACCTCCTTTACGAAGCGCTCGTTTGTAATCTTGAAATTCTTGAGCCAGACGGAGGCCTCAATGGGCTGGTGTCAAACGGAGCTGGATTGTAGGAGGACTGGAGCAGCTCTTTACGGCTTTTCACCCATAGCTGTCACATGGGGAAAAACACAAGAGAATTACTGATACTCAGCCTCACCCTTGTTTTCAAATCCCTCCGCTCCTCTGCAACCCCCTACCTCTCTGACCTCATCTGTCCTCAAACCAGCTCCCGTTGACTTTGCTCCACTGGGTCTGGCCTCCTCCATGTCCCCCCCGAATCCTCTGCTCCACTCTCAGCGGCGTGCCTTCAGACACTATGCCCCGAGGCTCTGGAATTCCCTTCCTCACTACCTTCGCTTTCCCCCTCTTTTCTCAGTTTCAGGTCCCAGCTGAAGACCGCCCCTTTGGTCACCTTTCTACCCCTGCCCCTGGCTCGGTCCTGCGATCCACTATTGTGAAGCGCTCTGAGACGCCGTCCAACATAGAGGGCGCTGTATAAAGCAAAGTTGTTGTGGCTGTTGCTCAGCTACACACACAGTAGCAATCTCATGAATCCCCCATCAATCCATATCGATGGTTTTACCTTGTGTAGAGTTATAGAGTTTAGACATACAGCCAGCAAATCTCATCAACTTGGAAAAACGATGGAGCCAAGTTCAACTTACGTGTCTAACATTGCTGTTAGTGCCACCAGAGACACACACAGCTTTATAGCACCAGTGGGTGGCCATGTACAGCAACATGCCCCCATTGTCAATCATGTCCTGAAACACCAAGAGTAATGACTGCCCTCCCGCTCACCAGCCCAAACCCTCTCCCCATTGCTGCCATGCTCTGGACAACTACACAAATCCAATCCAATAACATTGGCTGCAACTCACCATCTGGTACATGGAGAATAAGCCAGTCCGGCTTGGAACAGTAATGAACAGCGTTGCAGAGTGTGAGTGTTTTCCCACAGCCTCTCGCACCATCTGAAAGCCCAGAGATCAAGGAAAGGACCTGGGACATTGAGCCACATTGATGGATTCCACCTTGCACCGCGTTCCAGCGGGTTTGTTTCTTGTGGGATTATTATCAGACGTGTGGAGTAAAGAAACGCTTTGCCGGGAATTGCAACCGGTTTGGAAGTGAAAAGGATACAGATGAGGTAGCGGATGGCATGCTACGAAAAATTGGTCGCTTTCAGATAACTGATGAGCTCGAGTGCTGGCTGCCTGACCATCAAATATGCCTCTCCAAACGTCCTCACCTACAACACAACAGAGAGAGTCACATACTTCCTTCACTCCTGTCTGAAGCAGAGAGAAGCAAGTACACACTGCAAAATAGAGGGCACGTTATATCAGATACACGCTACACCAGCAGTGTGAAATAGGGAGACACACACACACACACACATCTACACAGGAGTGAGAGACAGAGAGAGGTGTTCATGGTACAACAGAGAATCGTTTACATAGCGAGAGACAAGTGAGGATAGTCACAGGGAGCCAGATAGGATACACAAAGCATCAGATACCTGCCTCACTAACAGCCTAAAACAGAGACACACACAAACGCGCACACCAGAGATAGAGACACACATCACACACACACGATAGCGAGAGAGGCAATGGACTGGACATTGTGGCTGTAGCTGGAAGCGCCGTGGCAGGCCGTGAGGGAAGGTAGATTTGAGGTCACCGGGTGGGATGGTGTAGTGCAGCCCCTCATGCAGTGGCTGGTGATTTGCCTGCGAATAAACCCCGCGTTACACTATCATTTAACACCGTCACTGCACAGCGGAGCTTTCCAACCCAGAGATACACACGGTGCAGGGCGTGTCACGTGTTTTGTACGTGTGCCTGTTGGCATTGTGTATTGTGTGTCTGTGTGTTGTGCGCGCTTGACTCACTGGATCTGTTTGGCTGGTCCTGAACACAGCTCTGGGAGTTTCTGTGGCTGTGCCCTCTGCACCGCGGCATGCGCCTCCCACGAGCGGGGGCTGCAGTGAAGGAGACGGGCACGGTAGGCCTGGGGGCCAACAGCAAACAGGAACATGGCCTTTGCCAACGTGTAAATGTTACACTGGATCATTGGCACAGGACTCACTGTTGTAGCAAACTTGGCCATTTTCCTCAGAAAGTCCAGCGGCATCATTCCTGCAACACACACAGAGGCCACTTCATTCCAGCTGCTGTGTAACTGCATTATTTACCCCAAAGACATCACGAGTCTCCCCGCCTGGCACAGTGTGTCAATATACAGTGTGATGGTAACGGTGCTGTACCAAATGTCAGCATTCTTCTGTTTACACGCCGGCCTCTGTTTACCTGGCAGGAGTTGGGAATCTGGTTGTTATTGGATTGAGGGATTGCTTTTGGGAGATAACACTATTGCAACCCCCTCCTCGCCGGTCTCCCCTCCACCACAATCCGCAAAATCCAGCTAATCCAAATCTCTGCCGCCCACATACTCACCCGCTCTAAGCTTCGCTCTCCCATTACCCCAGTCCTTGCCAGACTTCACTGTCTCCCTGTCCCAGAGAGGATCGACTTCAAGATCCTCACCCTTGTTTTCAAATCCCTCCACTCCTCTGCCCCCCCCTCCCCCATCTCTCTGATCTCCTCTCCCCCCCAACCCAGCACCCGCTGCCTTCGCTCCTCTGGGTCTGGCCTCCTCCATGTCCCCCCGAGTCCTCCGCTCCACCCTCGGCTGCCGTGCCTTTAGCCACTAGGCTCCGTGGCTCTGGAACTCCCTTCCTCACTCGCTTCGCCTCGCCCCCTCTCTTCCCAGTTTCAGGTCACAGTTGAAGACTTTTCTCTTCGACCGAGCTTTTGGTCACCTTCCTGCCACTGCCCCTGGCTCGGTCCCGGGATCCGTTGCTGTGAAGCGCTCTGAGACGCAGTCTGGTGTGCAGGCCGCTATGTAAATTGAAGTTGTTGTTGTTGTTGTAATAAAATAAAAATATTAAATTGGTAACTCAATCCACATCGCTTTGTTAGACACAGAGGACTGTGAGACATGGAGGACTGTGTGTGTCACTCTCTGTCTGTGAATGTATCTCACACTATAAAGAGGACTTTTGTCTCTCTCTGTATGTATGTGACCCTCAGTAATGTAAAATACATGAAGCGCCAGACAGACAGTGAGGCCTGTATGAGACAGAGAGAGAGAGAGAGACCTCTCTACAGATATAGTCTCACAGAGACACATACACACAGGCCTGGCACAAACACACCGAGACACATACACACACATAGTCCTCTGTCTCTCTGTCGCTCTCTCTCTCTCTCTGACACACAGGGAGAGGGATACACACATACACGCCTCTGTCACACACAACTAGACATATACACACTGACAACAACACTTTGAGTCCCTCTTACCCTCCAACAAACACAGTGACAGACAGACACACACACACATACACACAGGGAGAGACACACACACAGGGAGACACACACACACACAGGGAGACACACACACACACATAGCGAGAAACACACACAGGCCTTGTCTCTCTCTGTCTCTCACATGCACACACACATACTCACAAGTACCTGTCTCTCTCTCTCTCTCTCTCTCTCTCACACACACAAAGTTCTCTGTCTCTCTCTCTCACAGATCTCTGTCTCTCTTACACACACTCAGGTCTGTCTCTCACAGACACTCACAGGTCTCTCTCACACAAACACTCACAGGTCTCTCTCACACACACTTACAGGTCTCTCACACACACACTCACGCAGGTCTCACACACACACTCAAAGATCTCTCACACATACACACTCACACAGATCTCTCACACACACTCAAAGATCTCACACACACACACACTCACTCACAGGTCTCTCTCACACACACTCACACAGGTCTCTCTCACACACACACTCACACAGGGCTCTCTCTCACACACACACACACAGGTCTCTCTGATACACACACTCACACAGGTCTCTCACACAAACTCACATGCACTTACAGGTCTCTGTCTCTCACACAATCACAGGACTCTCTGACGCACACACACACACTCAAAGATCTCTCTCAAACACACACTCACTCACAGGTCTCTCACCCACACACTCACAGGTCTCTCTCACACACACACACTCAAAGATCTCTCACTCACACACTCTCACTCACACAGGTCTCTCTCACACACACACACATGTCTCTCACACTCACACACAGTCACAGGTCTCTGTCTCTCACACAAACACACACACTCACAGGTCTCTGTCTCTCACACAAACATACACTCACAGGTCTCTCTCTCACACAAACATACACTCACAGGTCTCTCTCTCACACAAACATACACTCACAGGACTCTCTCTCACACAAACACACACTCACACACACTCACAGGTCTCTCTCACACACACACAGGTCTCTCACTCACTCACAGCTCTCTCTCACACATACACTCACACAAGTCTCTCACATACACACACTCACACAGGTCTCTCTCACACTCACTCACAGTTCTCTCTCTCTCTCTCACACACACAGGTCTCTCAAACACACACGCACAGGTCTCTCTCACACTCACACAGGTCTCTCTCACATTCACACAGGTCTCTCTCACAGTAACACACACAGTTCTCTCTCACACACACACACTCACTCACAGGTCTCTCACACACAAAATCACACAGGTCTCTCTCTCACACACTCACACAGGTCTCTCTCACAGTCACACACACACACACATGGGTCTCTCTCTCACACGTACACTTACTCATAGGTCTCACACACACACACACAAGTCTCTCTCACACACACTCACACAGGTCTCTCTCTCACACATACACTTACTCACAGGTCTCTCACACACACACAGGTCTCACACACACAAGTCTCTCACACACACTCACACAGGTCTCACACACACAAGTCTCTCACACACTCACACAGGTCTCTCTCACACACACACTCACACAGGGCTCTCTCTCACACACACACACACAGGTCTCTCTCATACACACACTCACACAGGTCTCTCACACAAACTCACATGCACTTACAGGTCTCTGTCTCTCACACAATCACAGGACTCTCTGACGCACACACACACACTCAAAGATCTCTCTCAAACACACACTCACTCACAGGTCTCTCACCCACACACTCACAGGTCTCTCTCACACACACACACTCAAAGATCTCTCACTCACACACTCTCACTCACACAGGTCTCTCTCACACACACACACATGTCTCTCACACTCACACACAGTCACAGGTCTCTGTCTCTCACACAAACACACACACTCACAGGTCTCTGTCTCTCACACAAACATACACTCACAGGTCTCTCTCTCACACAAACATACACTCACAGGTCTCTCTCTCACACAAACATACACTCACAGGACTCTCTCTCACACAAACACACACTCACACACACTCACAGGTCTCTCTCACACACACACAGGTCTCTCACTCACTCACAGCTCTCTCTCACACATACACTCACACAAGTCTCTCACATACACACACTCACACAGGTCTCTCTCACACTCACTCACAGTTCTCTCTCTCTCTCTCACACACACAGGTCTCTCAAACACACACGCACAGGTCTCTCTCACACTCACACAGGTCTCTCTCACATTCACACAGGTCTCTCTCACAGTAACACACACAGTTCTCTCTCACACACACACACTCACTCACAGGTCTCTCACACACAAAATCACACAGGTCTCTCTCTCACACACTCACACAGGTCTCTCTCACAGTCACACACACACACACATGGGTCTCTCTCTCACACGTACACTTACTCATAGGTCTCACACACACACACACAAGTCTCTCTCACACACACTCACACAGGTCTCTCTCTCACACATACACTTACTCACAGGTCTCTCACACACACACAGGTCTCACACACACAAGTCTCTCACACACACTCACACAGGTCTCACACACACAAGTCTCTCACACACTCACACAGGTCTCACACACACACACTCACAGAGGTCTCTCTCACACACACAAACTCAAAGATCTCTCACACACACACTCACTCACAGGTCTCTCTCACACACAGGTCTCTAACACACACACTCACACAGGTCTCTCACACACACACTCACACAGGTCTCTCTCTCACACACAAACTCAAACATCTCTCACACACACACTCACTCACAGGTCTCTCACACACACACAGGTCTCTCTCTCACACACAGGTCTCTCTCACACACACACTCACATGCACTTACAGGTCTCTGTCACTCACACACTCACAGGTCTCGCTCACACACACACACAATCAAAGATCTCTCACACACACACTCACATGTCTCTCTCACGCACACACACTCACAGGTCTCTGTCTCTCACACAAACACACATTCACAGGTCTCTCTCAACCACACTCACAGGTCTCTCTCTCACACACTCACATGTCTCTCTCACTCACTCACAGGTCTCTCACACACACACTCTCAGGTCTCTCTCACACACACACTCACACAGGTCTCTCTCTCACACAGGCACACACACGCAGGTCTCACACTCACACAGGTCCCTCTCACACTCACACACGGCTCTCTCTCTCTCACACATACACAGGTCTCTCTCACACTCACACACACACAGGGCTCTCTCTCTCTCACACACACACAGGTCTCTCTCACACTCACACACACACAGGGCTCTCTCTCTCACACACACACAGGTCTCACACACACACACTCACACAGGTCTCTCTCTCACACAGGCACACACACGCAGGTCTCACATCTTCTCCCTGATAACAAATGATTGACAGGAGAGGAAGAGAGACACGCCCATCTTCTCCCTGATAACAAATGATTGACAGGAGAGGGAGAGAGACACGCCCATCTTCTCCCTGGTACCAAATGATTAACAGGAGAGAGAGACAGAGAACGATACAATAATAATAATAATCCTTGCATTTGATATAGGGCTTTCACATCTTATCGACATCCCAAAACGCTTCACAGAATATATTGTAAATTGAATTGACTGTATATTTGTGGGAGAATCTCGGCAGCCAATTGCGCACAGCAGTGTCCCCACAAACAGTCGTGGATTGAAATGACCAATTTTATTATTGTGGTATTTTTGGATGGATTATTATTAGGCATGTGTGTGGAGTAAGGAAACTGGCCCAAAGTTTTCTCCCGACCTGCCTGGATTCAAATACGGGTCTCCCCAGCTTGGAAGACAAGTGCTCTAACCACTGAGCCTCAGGAGCTCCTCTGACAGTGTCCCTTTGGATGTCGCTATAGAGGTGCAAATTGCTGTTTTACGTTGTTATTGTTATGATTAATTTGGTTTTTATTACTGTTATTATATGATGATTATATAACTGCAGTATTACGTTAGTGTACTATTTTATGGTGTTATTATAGAGGTATTATATGTTGCTAATTCTATTATATTTCTATAATAATAATCCTTGCAATTCATATAGCGCTTTTCACATATTCTAGGCATCTCAAAGTGCTTCCCCGAATATACTGTAAGGTGAATTGACAGACACACAAACAGACAGACAGGTAGGCAGGAAGGCAGGCAAACAAGCAATTTTTGTTTGCTATTGTGCAGAGAGTGAAGCAATTTCAGATGCTTTGATGATCTGATGAAGTAAATGTGAAAATATCTATATAAAGAGCTAGGGACATCCGTTTTCACAGCTCACACCATTGATGTCACCCATACTTCCTATTGCACCTTCTTTATAGATATTCTCTTTTCGTTAATTTCCTTCAAAGAAACTAAAATCTTAATTGATGGGATTACAAGAGAGGATTGAGTTTTGTGTCAGTGTGAGGATTTATGTCAGTTTTAGTATTAGGGTCAAGGATTGGGTCAGGAATAGCATTTAGTTGTTCGAGATAGCGGCCAGGTTGACCTTTGGGTCAGTAGCAGGATTACATGTCAGGGCTAGGGCCAGGATTAGGGTTATGGAAACCTGGACATCCCGGTTAGGATCTGTATGATGTATAGCATCAGCTACATGGTCAGGATGAGAGTCAGGGTTAAGGTAATGATTAGAGATTCTAATAGGGCTAGGGGCAGGTTGTGCGTCAGGTTTATGATACGGTTTAGGATAAAGGTTAGGCCTAGGGTAAGTACAGTATTGTGCTCTGGTTGAGGGTAAGGTTTAGGTTTATGGTGAGGTTAGGGCTTTAGGGGTTTGAGCGGCTCTCGCAGGGCAATGAGAGATTAGAATCCATGATGCTCTGTGGGCCTGGTTATGATAATTAATTTTATTTATTTTGTTGATATATATTTTGTTGTTCTTATATACAAATCATAGGATATAACGATTTTGCCCGCAACTACACCTTCGATTCAATTTACAATTTATTCTGTGAAGCGTTTTGAGACATCAGGAAAGTGCTATATCAAACACAATGATTATTAGTATTGTGTTCAGCTTGCAGCTAACTATCACAAATATCTGCTCCCACTGTGACCATCAAATAAACTGACAAGACTATGACTGAGTAGTAGTTCCATGGTGTGTGTTTGAAACAGGAAGAAGTGGGAATGAGCTGTAGGGAATATACCAAGAGGAGAAGGTGTAAGTGGGGTTGTGCACAGAGTAGTGAGAGGGTACTTCACAAACATTTGGAGAATTATACATTTTTGACTAGTTTAGCTCAATCTCCCACTTTAAGTGGAGTCCTATATCTCAGAGGTTAGATCACCTAAATTACAAGCGAGAGAGAGCTAGCTTCAATTCCCGGCAGATTAGGGCAAAACCTTGGGCAAGTTTCCTTACTCCACACGCCTGAAAATAATCCCTCAACAAATTTAGTAATAATTGGTTTATTTCTATCCATGTCTGCTTGCGGGCACAGCTTTGTGCAAGTAGCTGCTGTATTGTTCCCACAAATGTACAGTTAATTCACTTTACAGTATATTCGGTGAGTATTTTGAGACTTAGAATCATAGATACATTGAATTTATGGCAAAAAAGGAGGCCATTCGGCCCATCTAGTCCGTGCCGGCTCTTTGAAAAGAGCGATTCAATCCCATTGCCCTGCCCGCTCCCCATAGCCTAATAGACCCATAGAATCATAGCATACATGCTAAGGCACTATATCTAAAGCAATAATAATAATTATTATTAGAATTGGGTGACATATGCGTTGCCTCCTTAATCTATCAGAAAAATCCCGAAAGACTGACTCAATTTCCTTTCTCCATAGATACTGCTGAGTTTTCCCAGCACTCCCTGGTTTAGTTTCAGCTTTCCAGCATCAATAGTATTTCGCGTTACAGAATGTTTCTATTGTTGTTTATAGGCCTTGATTTTCTTGCACGTATGTGTGATAAAACGCGACACATGTACAGACGATGTACAAATATTTACCTGATATCCCAAATATTGCTAGAATGGGATAATAAACTAAAATTGCCTGAAAAGTCATAGGCAACCAGTGCAGAGGGTAATCGCCCAAATCTAGCACCAATCTCTATGAACAGCGCGTAGACTGCCAGTGCCGGTAACTGCACTTTAGACTGGTATTCAAACCTGCCAGTCTTTATATCACAGAGATTACTCCACTGACATTAGGTTGTGTTATGCAATGACCTGAAGCAACAACAGGGTTCAGTTTCTGGAACCAATCACTGATACCTTGTGGGGTTGGGGTGCATGGGGGGGGGGGGGGGGGGGGGCGGGTGGGGGTGGTTAGGCTGAAGCTCAGGGGGGATGAGGTAATGATTAAGCTGCCATGTTCAACTACACAAAGCTGGAATGGACCGCCACATTCATCCGTGTGTGGCGGTCAGGGTTTGCCTGTTTGTGAGTCGGACAGCTAACAGTTTGACGTCAGTAACTTGGTTGTTAGTTTAGATGAAGGTTTTGAGGTGGTGGCTGGGGAAAATGAACAGGCAATAATGTTCTTATCAGTGTCATGGGTTGGAGACTCGGTCAGTATATATTGCTTTCACTCATCTTTTGTGCCTGAAGGAATAATCTCACCTATGGTTTCAGTGAATTTCAGCTGCCTCTTGTGCTGATACATTGAATTCGTGCTGATTTCATACGCAGATAGAAACGTTACAATCTCCAGAATCATTGTCGTGCAGAATTCATGTTCCACATGTTGACTGAATTGAAAATGAACTCAATAACCAACTGACCAAGCGATTGTTGTAATAGTAACAGCTTGTTCTTGTCTCTTCCTATTTTGTCATTACATGTCAGTTGAAAACCATGCTTGTTAAACAAAACAGACTAAATTGTCGTCAGTAACTTTCTTTTGAGTGGAGATCAGATTTTAGGGATGCCAGCCACGGACAGTGGCCAGCGATGAAGTGTACCATCAGTTAATGGTTTGGAGAATTTGATTGACAACGTTTTCCAACATTCCACACATAACAGTGTTCTTACCCAGTATGTGTGAAACCAACACTGGACGGAACAGTGACAGACAGGGCCACTGTCGGGGCTTCAAGTGTTGTTAGCACAATGTAATGTGTCAGAATGATGCATCTTACATTTCTCACAACTATTTTATTAATGGGATGGCGTCTCAATGTTGATCGTATTGTAGAGTAGAGTCTCTGTTTATTGTGCTAGACTACAGCTGTCGTGTGGCGACGTACAAATTAGTGGTTAGAGCACTTGCCGTACTAGCGCTAGATCAGAGTTTGGTGACAGGCAGGGACAAACCTTGGACTAGTTTCTTTACATCACATGCCAAGTAATGATCCCCCCAAGCAAACAACAATAGAAAATTGACTAACTTCCGTTCAGCGGGTACTCGCCTACTCCAAGTCCCCTGCCCAAGACTCTCCTCTTCGACCTTCCTGCTGCTGCCCTCCTCATTCTCCCACGTTTCCTACCCTCCTCCATCCCCGGCTTTACCCCTACTCCAACCACCTGCACACACCCCCCCCTCCACTCCCACTCTCTCCCGCGTCTGGGATCCTGACCTAACGGTTGAGTATATTGGGACGTCCTACCGACGTAGAAGGCGCTCTATCAATGTAATATTGTAATGTTGTTTTTCTACCCACCACTGTTTTGCGGAGAAGGATGTGGAAAACTGGCTGCCACCTTTACCCAAATATATGTGTTCAGTTAACAGTAAACTCTGCTTGGAAGACTAATCCGTGAATCGATTTGAGACATCTAGAAGATGGAAAACGCGCTGCCTCGATTGCAAGGATAATTATTATTATCGTCAATAACAACTGTTAATAAATGATTCACAAAAATAGCATTGTGGGCACACACAGAGATACTCTCTTCTGTATTTGGTGATGATGGCAGGAGGTTGGTGCCGATACCGTGAGACATTAACTGCTGAGTTTTGCTGTCCACTGTGATGTTTCACAGAAGCACTGGGTATCTGCCCTCCACCCAGTGAGGGATGAACATGCTTAGTTATTATTCCCTGAACAACGTTTGAGTTTTCTCTGTGATTAAGCGTGTCCGGGGACTCTTTCAAGTTTACCTACTTGCGGTGTTGCGCTTGAAAGGTAACACAAGGAAAGAATGGTTTCCACTCTGTGCTGGAGGTGGATATCCAGTTCCTCAGCCTGGGAGGCTAACGGTGCTAAAGGACACAGCTGACATCACACTGAAAGATCAGCACACCAGTCACCGGAGATAGAACTGCTTCCTATATTTTGATTCCTATTAACTGAACGACAGAGAATCTTTATGTGTCGGATTTTGCTACAACGGCTGTTAGGTGGAAGCTTGGCAAATGTTGCTCTTAATAGTAAACATTGCAGCTTGTAACAAGAATAATCCTTGCAGTTGGTATAGCGCTTGGCACACCATATCTCAAAGTGCTAAAAATGCTGTAACGTTAATTGCCTCTAAAGTAGTGGGTGAAACGCAAAAGCTAATTTCGCACAGAATTGTCGCTCAAAACAGTCATGTATTGAATCGACCAATTTTACTATTGTGTTTTTTTTAGGGATGATTATTAGGCATATGAGGCAAGGAAATGTTCCCAAGGTTTTGCCCTGACCTGCCCTGACCTCCCTATTCTGTGTTAGGCTATCTGAATGAAGTAAATGTTATGTAGGAAATGCAGCAGTTAATTTGCACCAAACATGTTTTGCAAAAACGGTGCCTGTACCTTCATTCCACTCGTGGAAACCGATTTTATTGATTCAAATTTTTATAAGAGTTTCTGATCCCAAGTAAACAACTTTAAAAAAAATCATTTATTTTCTTCATCAGCCGATGTGCAGTAGTTCTGTTTTTGCTATTTCAATTAATGGTAAAGGATGTTAGTGTTAAAGAATTAAACACAAATTTACAATTGAGCTCTGGTAATTGTACCAAGCTGTTCCATTTCCAAGAAACAACAAGACGCCTCCATGGTTTTCAAGTGATACACCCGAAGCATAACCTCCAGAGAGTATCCTCAGTACGAAGCTTTCATTGCAGTGAAGAATTATGAGTTTTGTGCACTTTCTATTCCTTTTATCAGAGTTCTGTAGCTCAGCTGCCAGAGCACTCGCTTTACAATTATGCGACATGTCTTCAAATTCAGGAAAGGCGAAACCTTGGGCAAGTTTCCTTATGCCACACACCTAATAATAATCCCACAAAATTGGACATTTCAATCAACGACTGTGTGGGACACTGCTGTAGTTTTGTGAAGCACTTTGAGAAGACGTGAAAAGCGCTATATCAAATGCAAGAATTATTATTATTTTTCCTATGTGCAGCAATTATACTTGCTGCATATTTTCTCGTTGCATTTATTTATTGGCTACAACTTCTGTCCTAGACTAGATAGGGTGCTGAACTAAACTCGACCACTAAGAGGTGATTGAATGTTCATGGAGAATGTAGATAATTAGAGTGAACTCCACTTCGTTCTCCTTTAAATTCTAAACAGTTAAATACTCTCAACTCAGCAACAGTCCGTCAGACATATTAACCCAAAGCTGTGTGAAATTGCAGAGTTGAAATTTCACCTGTTATTATGCATATCGTATGTTGGAAGTTGGTGACATTTTATGAATAGAACGCAGAATATGTGTGCTCCTTCCTGAGAAAAATGCACAGATATTCCAAGCATTTTCAAGTGGGAATAATACTTCTGTTAAGCACCGATAAATGCAATGTATTATAGAATGTTCCCTTGCTGGTCCCTTACGATTCTGAGGATAAAATATCGTGTTTTATCTTGTAATTAACAGTAGAACCAGAGGACAGGTCCTACGATTGAAGCGGAGTGTAGCCACAGAACACATCTACGAAGCAATACTTCAGTGAATAATATATTCATGCAACAGGTTCCTTATGGAAACAGGGAAGCGGAAATTGTTTGCTTCAGGAACAATTTAGATTTCTGCTGGAAAAGAATATTTTGGGATACAGTATAAAGTTTGGGACTGACTGGATGGTTAATGGCGTACTAAATGTATCCTAATTGTCTTTTGACAAGCAAACGTTTATGTTATGTTTTTATATAATTTGATGTAGCTATGTAAAAAGTAACCTTAAAAATCACGTAATCAACATTCATGGAGTTCACCCTTTGCTTAATTAAAAGTGGTGTACAATTCAAAAGAGAAAAATCATGGTATCCTCTGCTTTTAAGAACATTGTCAAGTAGACAAGCTTATTTGAGTTTTTCTTTCTTTCAGCCTTGTTTTCAGCTCAGTACAAGACTGTTTCTTTTATTTTCCTGATCAGAGACAGATGCATTGGGACCAGATAGAAATGGCGGAAGAAAGTTACCCAGTTTCTGACAAATTATCAGAAGTGTTTTTTTGCGTGTGGCAGGAAAAGTGTACTCGACATGGTTTAGAGAACGTGGCACAACAGGTGTTCCTATGAATATTGAATGCTTTTGCTTGGAACTGTGATCCAATGCTAAATCCAAGTGATCTGAATTTGGATCACCCCAGATTTGTGTGGTCTTATCCAGCACCACTCATAAAATAAAAATTAGCTTTGAAAACAGAAATTTCCCTGAAGCTATTTTTACATATTTATTATCCATTACCAATGTATCTTTTGCCTGCATGTTAAGTAATATCAATAGCTGTCTTAAACTTTGAAACTTTTGTTTTTAAAAAATCTGGAAATGTCTGCATGCCATTTGTATTGGCGTTTTAATAGAGGTAATTTAGAATGCGTGATAACATGTTAAACGAGGGAGGAATTATTTATGTTTGGCTGCAATTAAGTTAAGTGCAGGTACACAATCAAAAATGATTTATTTATGTTACATGAGTATTTAAGTTTGTTCATGAAACTTTTCTCTCATTTCCTTGAGGAATAACTAACCAACATATGAAACCACTTCCATTTGAATAATATTTTAAATTTGGCTTGAAATGATCTCTGTTGTGTATTGCTGCTTTCTTTTTCTTTCTTTCCTGCTTCAATAAATCATGCAAAATTTGCATTTTTATCGTCCTTTCCTCAGAGGGCAATTAACAAGTTGAACAGATTGCCTGGAAGGTGCGTAGAGGCAAGGACACTGTACTAATTTTTTTAAAACAAATGCTGTTCAAAAAGAGAATATAGTTTGTTCTCCTATCTAATATCTGGAATCTTGGTCAACTGTCCTCCAGATAAAATTAGTCATTCACTTCATGGCTGTTTGTCAGACATTGGTGTGCACCAATTGGTAAAGGCTGCTGATTGTTTTAGGCTTCGTTACTATTCCTTCAGGAAGACTGCTTACAGTATGCAAAATTGCACAACTTCTATACTCGCAGTAATTATTTTTGTTTGTCTCAGCTCTCCGTTGCCCCGTCAAATATTCCAAAAGTTATCAAGTTCAAAGAGGCATTATCTTGTGCTATTTGTTCTCGACTTATCCGTTGCCTTTCATCCTATTTTAAACGTTTTGAAAGTAGAAGAGGTTTGGAGTGATCTATGTAGGTTATGATCTATGTAGGGTAATATGCATTTAATTAAAAAAATGATTTAATCATTTACATAGTCAAATAAATATGGAAACAGTTGACTTCAGCCGATAGTGGTCGATAGCTGTTTGAATTTAGGAAAAGTTTAGGGGAAAACTATTAATCGTACATCGACGACATGTTTGAGGTTCGAAAAATTAAATAAATAAATAGTCCACAAGAACAGATAAATAGTGCTGTACAACAGCTTGATATCTAATATGGAAATGTAGTTCAGATTATCAGGCAAGACATTTCAATTGCTTTCCAGTGTTACTCTAGTATTGTCCAACACAACTTTTATTGCTGATTTAGTCAATCTGTTTTACAAATCGTAAACTTCAGTTCTTTTTTTGCAGAATGAACAGTATATTTGGATTTTACAGCAAAACAATATTGTTACACAACAAAAGTTATAGTAGAAAACAAAATAGTACTATCGCTGTCAGCAAGGTGAAAACATTGCAAAGAAAAATGATTTTCAGCCTCATACGTTCTGTGCTGTAACTGGAAACCAAAATTATATAATGATTCTACTAATAAATCTTTATTCGCACCATAACAAGCTACTGTAATTGGGGGAGAGGAGAGAAATGTAACTAAATGGAACAGAGTCCAGAATGCAAAATATCCTTTCTGACAAGACTAACAAGAAACGTTTAAAATTGTGCAGCATCAGGAAACAAAAATAATGGTGAAATCATTTCCAAAATATAAACCAGAGGTTTGATTGAAGAGTTAAATTCAGAAAGAATCTACAGATACTGCTATTTTAATGAGTGCGTAGCAAACCTGTGCAAATTGTTCCCTAGTTTGATGGGTGAAGCCGGAATTGTTGAGTCCTGTAAACGCAGTTTAACACAGGTTTTCTTTTAGGAAATAACATGGAATGTAGAACACCAGGAAAATTGAAGGCGAACTGGGTGGACCTCGTTGATTTGATAATCTGTAGTGCAACTTTCATTTCTATCTGTGGATAATTTTTCAGTAGCAAATAATGCAGAAAGGGAACCTTTCCAATGAAAACGTGACGGATCACTTTTGGAATCGGATAAAATAGCGTTTTCAATTTTGGTGCTTTGCCATGTACAGAATAGAACTGAAATCTCGTAGAGAGGGGGTAGTTTCATCTCTCCAACAAGCAACTATCCTGGCGTTTGAGTTTACGTCTCTCGAAGATGTAAGTGTGGAAGTTAAAAATTACATTCCTGATTTCAGCAGGTTTGAACAAAACTACAGTTTGCTTTAACTAACTTTGACCAAGTTTGGCTGTTTTATGTTTGCAACTGATACTTTCTTTAAATAATAAAATCAAATAATAAAATATATAGAATTTAATACATAATAATTCTTGCATTTGTTATAGGGTTTTCATGTTGTCTAGTGAATTGACTGTTTGTGGGTGAAACACTCACAAAATTGTGTGTTTTATATTGCCTTAGTAGTGTCTCCTTTTACAGACATTTGGTCAACTTGAAAGCGGGAACAATCTAAACGTAACATTTATTATCCGATTTGCTTTTAAACTTTCCGAGAGGTTAACTTTTAAGTGATCTTTAAAAAGTATTCAAAAAAACGTAAAGCTTGTGGAAAGTTTCATTAGCATTGCAATGTTGCTGCAACTTCATACATGGAGAATCTTTATACATTCTTCATTAAATCATTACAGTAGTGTTGCACATTTATGGTTTGATTACATCGGATTACGTTTTGTCACCAATGCAGTTTCTTTGGATACCTGCGATTGCTCTTGTGGCCATTTTATTTTGCCATACTGGCACAGGCACTGTGCTTGTTTTGCTGTAAATGGTTCCAGTAATTGATTAGCTCATTGGGCTGGAAATAATGGGAGGTAATTAGATGGCTATATTTACAGCTGGAGTAAGGAACTCGCCGGGGATTGAAGAGAAACTCATTGGGTGGTGGCACCGGGTGAATTCTCAGTTTGGCAAGACAGATTCCCACATAGACATCTTCTAAATGCAAGCGTCTGATGCTCAAAGAGGCATGGAAAATTTTTCCAGCTAACTCAGCAGAGAAAACGTAACCAGTTCCTGAACAGAAGACTGGATAGCATTCACCAGGATAGAGTTCCGGAGGCATGTATCATTTGCTGTCCTTGTTGCGAATTGGGGGAAAGTCTCTCATTAAGCAGCCAGTGAAATATTCGTGACGTGGAGGCTGTTCGGGTTTTAATAGTTTGCTTATTAAATATTCAATGTTTACAAATATGTCACTATCTGTCTTCATAACATATGAGGCGTGAGGGCAGTACATTCCAACCCAGTTCATGCCCATGAGCGTTTTAATCGTTAGATTATTATACGTATCCAGAAAATCCTGTTGAATAATGTCACGATATTGTCTGCTTTCATCCAACAAGGCTTGTTGGAACTTGTCATTATCCATTCTGACACCTAGAAGAAAGAGGTGTAAAATGCGTAATCCGTGAGAATTGCTTTCATTTCCCCAGGTTTGTCTAATGGCACGTCGTGCTTCGGTTTGGCCAGGTTCAGCAGTAATCAGTAGAATTAAAAATGGACTTTGTCCCTTGCATTTGTTTGGTTCATTGATCATATATTTATATTGATGGACGCTAATGTAACCTGTACTTTTTTCATTATATATAGTTCCATTGGCATTCAATGCATCTCCCAATCCATTCACGTCTGGGGGAGAAAAGACACTGCTGGAGTTAATAGCAGAAAGAGCCTTGGATACTTGACCATTCTCCCTCCAAGTATTTCTCATAGTGCTGTAGTTTTTGTTACTGTTTGGAGCTCTGAACCCCCTCATTGTGTGAGAAACCGAATTGGCAGTGTCTCTTGTCCAAGATTTTATGGTTACCAAATCATACTGGCTAACGAACAGAAACGATGCAAACAAAAACACAACACAGATTAGTGCAATTATATAAGTGCCTAATATTGACAGCTTCACGTGCCAGTTCATCTTCAGCAGACAACAGTGGCGTGTTCTCCACTGAAGCATGTTGCAGCTAGGCTGTTTGCAATAACTAATACTCTTGTATTTGTTGCCTTACTTCACGTTGCTTCTCTTTTTGCACACTATTTCACTTTGTTTCTCATTGGGTTTTGTGCTATGCTTCCTCACAAATTCAAGCCACCGGAAATGATTATTGATCTATTGCAGAGCCTTTCTGTTTCATCAACTCAGCCTTGGAGACGACGCATCCATTTTTGTGTAGAATTGTGGGATGAAAGAGTCACGTGTTCCAGTAGCATATTCAGGCAATTCTCCCTTGCTTGGCACTTAATTTCCGAATGTCCTTAGGCTACAAGCTTTATCTCACTTGCAGGGAAAGTGCAAAAAAAATCAATCATTACTACAGTTTTATGATTAAAGTGCAGATCTTTCTTGTAAACCAAATAATTCAACTAAAAAGGCTTCTTGCAAACGCAGTGGAGTACAGTGGAAGCCACTTCAGCTAGATGCTGGTTAACCCTGGACACCGGGTAAATCGGACAAAATATCGGGTCTGATTCATTTGTATCCTTACTAGTTTTAAATAAGCGCTTGAATTTGTCTTCCACTCTATTTGCTAACATGAAATGTTTTCATTTCAATTTAGTGTTTTACGTTATAGTTTATTAACAAAAACACACAGCTAAAAATGATGAAGATGAAAGCAGAATTCAATTCACTTCAATGGATAGGTTTGTATTTCAATCATTTTATGAGGAATCATTTGAATGATCAACTATTTCAAATTATTGCTACGATTTCACTTCGTGTTCTCTTTCTCTAATCGCCAGCATGATCTCTAGCAGATTTTCAATTTGCTATTGATATGATTGAAATTGGTCATTGTAAAGTGGTGTATCGGTTATTCAAATGTTCTACTTTAATATTCATAGTATTTAGGATGTATTATCATTAGTTTATTTTAAAATGGAATATGCATATTTAGGTATTATTTTTAAAAGCACCATGCTGGTGTGCTATTCAATTGGACATACAGTATTCCTCTGAAGTAAACGCTTTTTGAATAGATGCAGAGTACCTCATTTATCTGCATGGGCTCTACTTATAGGTTTCTCAGTTACCTGTAATTGAAACGAATGCAGCGGGTGCTGGTTTGAGGAGAGGGGTAGCTGGCGAGGTAGCGGATACAGAGGAGAGCTTTGAAAATAATGCTGCTCAAACTACGAAACAAGCTCAGTGGTTAGCGCACTCACCTTTCAAGCGTGAGTCGTTTTTTTCGAATCCAGGGAGGTCAGAGTGAAATCTTGGGCAAGTTTTCTAACTCCACACGCCTAATAATAACCCTTCCAAATAAACAGCATAATAATAAAATCTGTAGCCATTTCACTTTACAGCGCATTGAGACGTATGAATACTTAAAAATCACTTAGTCCAAACGCAATGATTATCACTCTGTTTACAAGCGAAGTCCCTGATGGTGGTTAGGATTCAGCGCTTTTACCGCTGTGACCCGGATTCCATTTAATGTCAGAGAAAATAGCGACTTCACATGTGAGCAACAATGGGCTTCTGTGTGACAATTTTCCTATGTATATTGACACTTGCTTTAGTGCACCAAATTCTTCAGCAAATAAGTATATCATTGTGGCTCGTGCGAACGTATGAGTCTGTCTGCATACACATGTCATCTTCACAAAGTGTTTTATTTATTCTCTTTGTTGCATATCACGAAACAATTATCACAGCTGATAACTGAAGTTTAATGAGATTGAACAGATCACACAAGTGGCTGATCAACATGCAGTGACCTACAGGGTAACATTGAAAATTTGAGTTGTTTTGATCTAAATGATAACGTGCTGTGGAGATGTTGTGCGGCATCACACAATATCACAATATCCTATTAAATTATAAACGGTGAAGTAAAAGTCCAAACCGGATATTCCAGCATGTATCTGACAACACAGGAGAAGACGCAGGGGATTGAACCCGGGACCTCATAGACGTGAAGCATACCCTCTACAGCTGAGCTACATCCCCACGTAATGCAGTTCTTAATTTTGGTTCGGCATTAGGTTACGAACTGTAATGGTTTGCAATGCAATACAAAAGCTTATGTTCCGTCACAGGCAGTATACCTCTGTGGTCAAGACAGTCCAGTGAATGAGACGACCCCTTCTTTCAGAGCATCACCAGAAACCCAACTGACGAATTGCTTCTGTACTGTTGCATTATTTCACTCTCACTGCTGGGAAATGTCACAAGCAGATCACTCTGTAGGGCATTGTAAATATCGCCTTCAAATCAGATTTTTTGTGAACAGAACTAACACTTTGTTTTCATGGAATGGAAGCAGAGCAATGCTGATTTTGGAAACTGAGATCCCCCAGGGTGGGGCATGCAAAGAGGGGAATTCTTGTGAGCACGCAGTTAGCGTAGTTCAATTTGTACTCGATACTTGCAATAAGTAATGATAATACTAATCATTATATTTAGTTAGCGCTTTCCCCATATTATAGACGCCTCAAAGCGCTTCAGAGCATACAACAACGTCCCAAGGTAGGGACCAGAGCAGAGGGGGAGGGGTTGCGTAGGGAGCAGAAAAGAGGGAAGTAACGTGGGGAAAGAGGTATGGACCAGAGTAAGTGGGGCGGGGTCGTGGTAGGGGGAAGAAGAGTAGAAATATTGACTGTACATCATGGTCGAAGCGCGGCAACCAAATTTCGCACAGCCCGCAAACCAGGCTACCCATAGCGGGTGGATATCGTAGAACAAGTGATTTCAATAAGAACTTAACAAGAATATCTGGTACTCACTGAAGGCAACGGCGCCTCTCACAGAATCGCTTACATCCACCGCTATCCGTCTCTCTACTTGGATAATTTTCTACCAGCTATTTTAGGAATGCAATAGTGTTGAGATACTTCCAGAAACAAATATTAGATGTAATAAGTGAAATTTGGTTATATGGTCATCCATTCCAACATGAATCAGTTAACATTTTATCAGCTGACCTGAAAACAACATTTGAAGAAACATCTGCTCGACAGTAAATTATTCCTCTGTACAATCCTTCCTCGTCCTCACTTTCAAGGCCATTCATGGTCTTGCCCCTGCCTATCTCTCTGACTTACTGTCTCCCTATCAGCCTGCCCGCACCCATTATTCAGCAGACTCAGGCCTGCTCCGCGTCCACCGCCCTAACCGCCCAACAAGCGGCGGCCCGGCTTTCAGTCTCTCTGCTCCCACACTGGGGAACTCCAACCCTCATCTCCTCTGTCGTCCTTCCTCCCTTTTCTTCTTCAAGGCCGGTTCAAGACCTTCCTTTTTGACTGCGCCTTCTGCTCACGCTCTCCCACTCTCCTTCCATTTTCACCTACCCCGATTCTCTCCCCACTGTCCCGCCGCCTGGGTCCCCACTTGACTTTTCAGCGCTTTGGGACGTCCCCCCGACGTTAAATGTGCTTTCTAAGTGGAATTTTGTTGCTGTTGTTCCTGCTGTTCTTAAATCAAATTATCAAGTTAATAATTTAAGACTTTACCTGTTGACCAATATTTGGTACTTAATAACAATAAACGTTGCATTTGATGAAGCGCTTTTTACATCTCATCGACGTCCCAAAGCGCTTCACAGAATATACTGTAAAGTGATTTGAAATCGCGGCAGCCAATTGCGCACTGCAGCGTCCCTCAAATAGTCGTGGAACGAAATGAGCAACTTTATTATAGTGTGTTTTTTGGACGGATTATCATTAGTCGTGTGGAGTAATGCAATTTGCCCAAAGTTTCGCGCTGACGTACACAGAGCTCCCTAGCTTGGACTCCCCAGCTTGCACGACAAGCGCTCTAAACAATAAGATACAGAATCTTACTTGAGAAAATGCCTAGTTTTCAAGTGAGACAAGTCAACAAATATTCCCCCCAAACATGAGTGACAGAATTATTATTTATTTACTTACTTTGACCTGTTAACTAGGCCAGCAATGTTATCCACTAATCGAAGTAAACCAAATTTCTACTTCGTGCAATGTAATCCGAGGCATGTGTACCAAGTGAGCTTGTGCATATATCGCTCAGGCAGGGTTTTAACCATATGTCCTTTCGTTTGTGAGGCTCGTGATCTTCCCAACGAGCTGCATAATTCCACAATTAAGATATAAAATGCACTGAGTCTCCCACCTCTGCTTGTCATGTGATAAGCTTCCGAAATGTGACTCATTACAGGGAGCGGTCACTTCCCTCAAAATCACCTCCCACCATCTGACACATCCCGACATGAAAAACTTACTGACAGAGATTTTAAGATTTACATAGTATTGAGATATTTTCTGCATCAAAGACGATAAATATTGAATACATTTTGGTGATTCTGGTGGTGTATTCCAACATGATGGTTAATCTATACAAAACACTGGTTAGGTTTCAACTGGAGTACTGCGTCCAGTCTGGGCACCTTATTTCTGGAAGGACATGAAGGCATTGGAAAGTTTGCAGAGGAGATTCACGAGAATGGGGAAACTTAGCTGTGAGTACAGACTGGAGAAGTTAGGACTTTTCCCATTAGAGCGGAGATGGTTACGCAGGGACCTGATAGAGGTCTTCAAGATAATGACAATTTTCGACAGGCTAGATAGGGAAAAGCTTTTTCCGCTGGTAGGTGTGTCTGTGACCCTTGGTCACAGTCTTAAGATATCAACCAAAGAAGCAGAGGGGAGGTTAGGTTAGGTTCCAATTTGGAATGATCTGCCTTAAAGCGTAATGAGGTCCGATTTGATAGCAGCCTTTAAGAGAGAACTAGATAAGTATCTGGGGAAGATGGGTTTGCAGGGTTATGGGGAGAAAGCTGGTGATTGGGGTTAATGATAGTGACTTGCTCGGTCAAAGAGCCGGCACAGACTCGATAGGCCGAATGGCCTACTTCTGTGCCGTAACATTCTGTGATTCTGTGATTCTATGATTCCATGATCTGTTAACAGTTCACCCGCTGACCTGTACATGGCACATTAGGCAATACCAGATTAACATCAAGCCCCATCTACACAATACATCCAACAAATGCTACATTACGTTGTAAAATGAATATTTTAACGCTTTACCTGCTGGAATGTACATGGCACATGAGCAGCCGTCTGGTGTCCACGTGAGACGGGCCTCACAAACTGGTATACTTATTCAACACAGCGGCAGAAAACACTGCAGAATAAATGCGTCTGTTTTCTACGTTGTTGTTTACTGAGTTAATACCCTTTTCCACTGCTATACTGCCTGTTACCACCTGATAGACAGGCAAGCGACAGATCTCAAGCTGGTTATGATCTGAAACTGTCGTGAAATGTCACACTCAATAAAGGGAGCGGCGCTTCTCAGAAATTCATACCCAACCAGACTGGCAAGTCAGTGTGTCATTTGCTGACTAACAGAGAGCCTCAGGGTCACTGTCAATCAGAACCAACGATACATAGAACACATCTGATGCTATTGTAAATGACCAAGAGATGGCCCATCGTTAGTCTCCAGACACTAGACGATTGAGTTGTGTTGAGGAGAGGGGCCTTTGATAAAAGAATTGCTCATCTTACACATTCTATCATCACGGATTATAAATGCGCGTGGAAACACTGGGACGGGTTCCAACGTGACTATGTTAACACGTTTCCTGCTCATCTGCACTTCACACAAGAGCAAACACCTGGTGTACAGAGGGACCCAAACTGACAAAAGATTGGACAACTTGATTGCCCCTGCATATTGCGGTTGAATATAATCTATGTTGATGATTTGCCTTGAGCTCTGATTTTCCAGAGTAATTTACACTTTGTTGTTTTCTGCCCATTGTGCTTATGTTTCAGTATCAGTCAACAGCTGTGTCAACTTCATCCTCTATTCTAATGCCATAAATTGGCATATTAATGCATATATTTGGCAGGGGGATTGTAACTGAAGGAGGGACCATGGGGAGGTATGTAATCCGTTGCCTCCTCAATCTTCGGTATCAGTGAACAATGACAATGAATCATTGGACTTCTCTTTTTTTTGACGATTGGTGATTTATTACTTTGTTTGGAGGGAAGGAACTCCAGCTCCTATTCAATCCAGGGAAGTGGAGAAGCTGGCGTTTGGGCAAGACATGATCAAACTGTCTTTCACAACGCAAATTCCAAACATAGCAACAACAACACAACAACAAAATTGCATTTATGTAGAGCCTTTCACGTCCGGAGAACGTGCAATACCGCTGAGCAGTCAAGTCACGAGCTGAACGGGGGAGGGTGGGGGGGGGGCAGTTCGGGTCGGGTTAGGGGGAAGGTGACGGTGAGTTGGAGGGGGGGAAGAGTTGTTGAGGCATCCGATGGCGCAGTCGAAAAGCAAGGTAGTGAGACTGGCTTTGAAAGAGGCAAGGGAGGAAGCATGGCGGAGGGGCTGCGGGATGGAGTTCCACAGTGTGGGAGCAGAGAGGCTTAAAGCCCGGCCGCCGATGATTGGGCGGTTAGGGCGTTAGACGTGCAGCAGGCCCGAGACTGCTGAATGGAAGGGACGGTCAGGCTGATAGAGGGACAGTAGGTCAGAGAGATAGGCGGAGGGAAGTCCGTGAATGGCCTTGAAAGTGACAACATGGATCTTGAATTCGATCCTCTGGGTGATGGAGAGCCAGTGAACACGGGCGAGAGTAGAAGAGATGTGGTTGCGAAGCCATGTGTCGGAGCGGACACGAGCTGCAGAATTCGGCTTGAACACGACAATAATAAATTTAACTCTTTTTACCGCGTTTAATCACATCGTACAAAAACTCAAGGCAGTTATCAGACTATATAGTAAAGTGAACTGAATAAATGTATATTTTAGCCAATTCCTCCCATATTACTCTCAAACTGTTCGCCAATTGAGTGTCCAAATGCTTATTTATTTACTGTTTGCGATTTTTTTAAAAAAGCTTTAAAAGGAATCGGACACAATTGAAAGAACACTAGATTTAGCAGAGATTTGCTCACCTATGACCACTGGGATGGTCTGAGATGCTCCCACAGGTTGGCCTGTTCATCAGTGACTGGAAATCCCCAGCTCCTTCAACAAGTTCTTGTCTAACCAACAGTCAGGAGGCACTTCCTGGTCACCCAAGGCAACCAGCACCAAGCTGTTGGTAATGTAAGCAGTGGTAGTTACATGAATCGGTGTAAGAGATTCTCCTACATGCGTTACTTCCAGGTTGAGCTAGTGACACACATTCCATTTCAATCACTCCTGACATTTGACTCTCAAATACGGAGCGGTGCTTCTTGTAAAAACAAATGGAATCAGTTTGACAAGTCGCTGTCTGTTTGCTTCACTTACAATGTTTAAATGTTTCACAAACATCTAAACTGAACTAATAACTTCAAAAAGAATGTTTTATACAGAATACAACGAGATGTCCACAGTGACAATGTTATCTCTGCTCTTATAGTGTTAAAATATGATCGGTTCCTGAGACTTAGTGTACCAGCGTTTAGTGAGGGCTGAAATCTGATCTGCAGCAGAGCTAATCTGAGGAACAAAGGGCCATTATAAAGCAAGGCTGAACTGACATATGTGCCAATGTGTGTGTTAACTCTTTCACTGCTGACCATGGCTTGTATACAGCAGCAAACACTTGGTATACAGGGGACGTTGCTCTAATTACAATGCCAGAATGGGTCACAATAACGTGATACTGTCCCTCTAATCTCCATCTAAGATCACAACAACAACAACAATTTACATTTATATAGCGCCTTTCACGTCGGGAGGACGTCCCAAGGCGCTAAACAAGAGGCGTGCGACCCGAGCTGGGAAGGGAGTGTTTGGGAAGGGGTGAAACACGAAGGGGAGGTAAGAGAGTTCAGGGTGGAACAAAAGGCACGATCGAAGAGGAAAGTCTTCAAATCGGCCTTGAAAGAGGAAAGGGAAGAGGCGAAACGGTGGGATTGAGGGATGGCATTCCATAGGGTGGGAGCGGAGAAACTGAAGGCCCGGCCTCCGATGGTGGGGCGGTTCGGGCGGGGGGCTTGGAGCAGGCCAAGTCCTGTTGAACGGAGGGTCCGGATGGGCGTGTAGGGGGAGAGTAGATCGGCTAGGTAGGATGGGGCAAGGCCGTGTAAGGCCTTGTAAGGTGAGGACGAGGATCTAAAATTCGATCCTCTGGAGGATGGGGAGCCAGGGGAGACGGGCGAGGGTGGGGTTTATGTTGTCGCGGAGGCGCGTGCGGGATAGTACACGGGCTGCAGAGTTTTGGATGGCCTGCAGCCTATGAATGGAGGAACTGGGGAGGCCGATTAGGAGAGAATTTCCGTAATCCAGCTGTGAGGTGATGTAGGCACGCACGAGTGTTTCGGCAGCGCGGGGGGTAAGATAGTTGCGGAGCCTGGCAATGTTGCGTAGATGGAAATAGGCTGTGCCGGTCAAGGCGCGGATGTGGGGGAGGAAGGAAAGTTTTTGATCGAACATGATGCCGAGGTTCCTGATTGGCTTTGTGAGGTGGAGAATGCAGCCTTGGATGTGGAGGCTGGCAGCGCCCGATGTGCGGAGGCGCTGGCTTGAGCCAATCAGGAGGGCCTCGGTCTTATTCACGTTCAATTGCAAAAAGTTGTCCCTTGTCCACGACTCGATGTCGGGCAGACATGCTGTCAGAACATCGATCGTCTGGGGGTTGAGGGATGAGGCAGAAAGGTACAACGGGATGTCATCCGCATACATGTGGAAATTTACCCCATGTCTGTAGATGACGTCACCCAGAGGGAGCGTGTAAAGGGTGAAAAGGAGGGGACCGAGGACAGAGCCCTGAGGGACGCCGTGGGAAACTGTGCGGGGGTTTGAAGAAAAACTGTTGGAAGAAACATAACAAAAGATATGTGCATTCACACACAGAAAGTGACCCTCACGGACTTGGTTGTGATACACAGCCCGGGACAGGCAGAGCACACAGTATGGGGAGGGGGTGGCGGGATGTGCTCCCAACTGCATAGTTGGGCACAGTCAGAATTCATGGCGTTTCCATTCAAACATCTGAAGCTCAGGCTTCCTGTTCTGCATCCGCCACATTGTTTGAACATAATTACAGGAAATTGGAATTGAGATTTCAAATCACAGCGTCTTCTTACTCTGAACTGCTGACAGTTGCAGCTCCAGAACAAAGTGCAAAAATAACATGGAAATCAAACACAGCTAAAATATTCCATCTGCAACGGGTTAAACTGGGCTGGTTTTTCACTGACTGTTGGACCGTTGAGAATGTAGAATTTTTGTAAATGCAGCAATTTCAGCTGTGGAGTTATGTTTTATTGAGTTCCTTGTATAATCAGAATGAGGGCGTTATCCACAAAACAGGGAACTGCGGTCTGTAACATTAGCAACGGGAAAAACAGCGGCATTCCCATAAACAAACCATTTCCTGTGGGCCCCAGTAAAATTCATTAACCTGTAAATGAATGGAACCAAGTGAGATATACTGTATACTGGCAGCCAGTGAAATCAATACAGAGACACACTCACATACAGCCAGCCAGTCAGGGATACACAAAGACCGAGTGACATGAACGCAGAGGCAAATATATGCAGGTGTATGAAGCTCACTTTTCTAACCTTAATTAGGGTGTTACCCAAACAGCTCGAAGTTGCAGATTATGTCTCTATTTTCTTAGTGAAAGACACAGAAAAGGGCTAGCACATGTCTGGGTAAAACGGCATGTCAGCTCTTGGATACCGAGGCCAAGTAAAGCTTGTTCTGAGACAGCACCTCCATATCTCAACACTCACGCAGACACAGACCCCCACACGGATAAACACATACACATGGAATAAATGCACACATTTGAGAAAGAGCAAGAGAGGTGGAGAGGGTGATTCGTACAAGAATAAAGTTGAAGGGAAACACACTTACAAAGTAAGAAGTCGATACTGGCGTACATGTACATATACATGGAGATATAAATAGAGAATCACACATATAGAAATCAATACAGAGAGACAGAGATACACACACAAATGTATGAGCACAGTAAGTTAGATAGTGAGAAATGTGCAAGAATATACACACAGGGGAAGCGAGAGAAGGATACAGGCAGAGAGATGTACTCACACACACACACATTGACTAGCATACACATCCACTCATACACAATGAGTGGAAGGGATACACATACAGATATATAAACACACAGATACAATCACGCACCTGGAAAGAGAAGGCACACACCTACCTGCACGCAAAGATGCAAACGAAAAAACATAGATACACAAATATAGAGGCAGATAAACACATATTCAGACAGATTTAGATACACACAGTCACAGATACATACAAACACAAACACTCAGCAACAGACTGATAGTCAGAGAGATACAGAGATAGATATAGACATGGTGATATTCAATGACACACACAAAATTAGAATCTATTTCACAGACACATAGAGTGCGGTTGACACTGACAGACATAAAGGAATACTCAGGAAGAGAGAATTAATCACAGGCAGAGTGTAACGTGATACAGAAACACAAACATATATACAGATACATATCACAGAGAGATAGGACACACCATGACACAGAGAGAGAGACAAACACAGACACATGCAGATATATTTACACACACTCTCATAAAAAAACAGACAGAAAGTTAGAGACACAGCGAGATACACAGCCAAACACAGTTTGATAGAGATATTTAGTAGATATGCATGTAAATCAAATGGCAGACAGAGAGAGGTAAAACTTCACACAGAGAAAGTACTTGAAGTTATGTAGTGTATAATTATTTTCTCCCCAACACTAAACATGGCTGTCACAGCACGGGTACCACATAATGTCTGCTCTAGCCAATGAAGCCTGTTAAACCAGAATGCTTGCCAGCACATCCATATCTTCACATACACACATAGACACAAACAATTAGGTGCACACGTAATCATATATGCACACAGAGAAATTTCACGACACAGAAATGCAAGTATGAATAAAGGGGAAATGTGATCCACCAATTGATTAACAACCAAGCTCCAACTAACTGCTTTGTAAAGACTGATGTAACGACAGTGTGTTGCACATAAACACTGAGTCAGAACCAAATAGGTAGTGGGAGAGATACGGAGATGAATGCTGATAGAGATATTTACAAGGAAACACACAAATTGAGATGGATACACAGAAACACTTCGAGAGATTTACACTGGCAGATGAAGGAAAGTACAGACAACATAAACAAGAAGAGACAAAGACACGGAGTAATATACACACGTGCACATGTAGAGAGCGAGAGATGCACAGGTTTACATATAGCCAGACACAGGAGAGAGATGCACATATATGATCACTCACAAACAGATACAGAGATACACACACACTGCGAGATTGGCAGGTAGGTAGGCGTGTGGGAATGCAGGCAGCCATGCAGATAGGCAGGCGTGCAGTGTGGCACGCAAAGTTTGCTCTCGTCACTGAGTAAAAAGTCTGGTAAAACGTCTGTTGCATGGAAGTAAATCCACATCTCCCCGCCACATCGACGCCATCCACCCGTCACCCTCCCCCCCCCCCCCCCCACCCCCTCCCTCAAACACACAAACCCGCGCCCTGTCCCCCAAACACACAACGGAACGAAACAACAAGAACAAACTTACAATGGGAAATTGGTAAAGCATTTTTCAGGATGGGAGGATTTCCTCTGTCTCTGGACAGTCAGTGTTTCAGACCAACCTAATGGTCGGGATCGGGGAGATTGGCGAGAACGGTGCGGAATTTGTGGTGACCGATGAGAGGGTAGAAAAGGAGGGATTGATGCCGTGCTTGAAGTAGGCAAGGGAGAGGGCGAAGCACAGGCACTGCAAAATTGAATGATGGTGAGTGCTCCTGAAGGCTAGCCCGCCAAAAGTGGGATGGGTGGATCGGGGGTCATGGAGCAAAACAGCGACCACTGGGGTTGGTAGGCGGTTAGTTGGTCACAGGGATGGGTGGAGCAAATCCATAGAAGACGCTAAACAGGAGAACTAGGATCTCGAATTTAATCCTCTGGGTGATGGGGAGCAAATGTTGTCAGGTGGAAATGGCAGAGAAGTGATAACAGAGATTTTTTGTTTTAGAGAAGACGGGGTGCAGAGTTCTGCAAGATTTTCTGTCAACGGAGGAATGCATTGGGAAGGCTGACAAACAGGGCGTGGTCTTAATCTATATTGGCCATAAATGTGACTTTCAGCTGCCTGAGGTAGTGGTGCGGTTAGGCAGTGCTGCAGAATTCAGGGAAGGCACAGCGGGTTATAGATTGGATGTGGGGAAGCAAAGACAGTTTAAGATCGATAAAGACACTAGGTTTCCTGACTGGTTTGATGACGCGAAGTTTGCAAGAATGGAGGTTGGCAATCCCGGTTGCTTGAACGCGCACACAACATTAAACCTATCTGCATTTCTCTCGAGCATGCTGCTGATACTTGGAAAATAGAGTACCAGTAAGAGCAGCTCATTGCATTCAGCCAAAATAATACACCAAGTATCCCAGAAGAGTGGAATCCTTTAGCTCAGTGCTTAGAAGACTGGTTTTGCAAGGGATAGAGGTTGGCTTGATTCTAAGCAGAGCGAATCGTTGTATACGTTTCTTCACTCCATATACAACCCTCTGTTCAGCCGACCGTCGGATCGTTATTCTAGGGTTAATAATTCATTCAAGAAGAATGAAAAAATGGTCATTCGTTTCATGTGAGATTGAGGGACATTGCTGTGTGCATCATGGTTGCTAATTTTCTCCCAATAACATATGTAGTGAATTCACTGACTATTAAATTATTTGATGTACTTGGAGACATCTGGAAGACACGATGATTTGCTAATTCAAATTCACAGTTTATTACTTAATAATTGCTATACACTTGTTTTTTAAGATAATTCCCAATAATAGTGTTTAGAGGAAATCACACCTATAGTTATTTTTAGTTTCATGCTGAGTATTCTCAAGAGTTGCATTGTCAGAGGCTGCCAGCGGAAAGGGAGTTCCTCTCTCCCAGTTTCCTGGCCGACAATTTCCCAGATAAAATCCTCAAATGTTTATTTGTGCAACATTGCCTGATGGAACTGAAAAGAGTGCAAATATTTACGAAAATTGCTAGTATTTTGTATATGTATTCCGTGAGATTTTGTACATTTCTGTGGAGCCAAAAAATGTTTGTTGTTCTTGAGGTACACAGCGCTCCCTGATCCCCATTTGGCCACAGTCAGAAGTTAGAACATGTTCAATCTACAAATAAAGCGCAGACTTCTTCTCCTGGCTCACTGCAGAAAAAGGAAACCAGGCCTGAAGTGTATAAACACAGAAGATGTGCAGAGGTGAACTCATAGTCTCTTGTTCAATTCTGTTACTAACAGCACAAGAGCAAAGTAAACAAGCAAATTAAAAATCAAACACAGCAACTGCTCCAAGTGGGCTGGTTTGTTTCACTGACAAACATACGGTTGAGAATGTAGAATTGGAATAATTCGTGCTAATTTGAGCTGTAAAACCATGTGGTAAAGAGATATCTTTTGATAACTACAATCAGATCATTACCCACACAGCTCAGAAATACATCTTTATTAACAGATAAACCAACCCCTCAAATGGACGTCATGGGCCCACTGAAAGTACAATGTCTGCTCTAGGCATTCGTAGGCTCTAAGGCACTATCTGTGGTCTGTAAAAGCCTGTTTAGAGCCAGAAACTCCACACACAGAGGCTCACACATACACATATATAGACACATAGCCAGATACACACAGTAGAAACATACACACATACAGACTTGCAACGAAATACAGTGGGAGAGAAACAGAAATACACACAGGTACACAGAGAGCAATAGATTCAGTCATACATATAGATGGCGAGAGTTTCAGGATGACGCGCAGACTTAGATCGATACAGAGAGATGCAGATACACCCACAGATGTATGTGCTCCGTAAGAGAGATACAACAACAACAAAAAAAAAACTTACATTTATATAGCGGCTTTCACGTCGAGAGGACATCCCAAGGCGCTGTACAGTCAGGTAGGACAAGAGCAGGGTGGGAAGGATCAGGGCAGGATGAAGAATAGTAGGAAAAGCAACTGTATATTAGTGGGCGAAACGCGGCAGCCAAATTGCGCACAGCAGTGTCCCACAATCAGTCACGGAAGTGGGACTAGGGGCAAAAGGGGGTAAAGAAGCAAAAGGGGAGGGGTCGAGGCAGGGGGAAAAAAAGCAGGAAAGTCGACTGTATATTCGTGGGCGAAACGCGGCAGCCAAATTGCGCACAGCAGTGTCCCCACAAACAATCGCGAAAATGGGGCCAGGGGAGAAAGGGGGAAAAGAGGGTAAGGGGGGGGAGAGGGAGGGAAAGGTGGGATGGGTTAGGGTTAGGGAGGAAGAGGGGGGAGAAAGGGGGGCAAGGAAGAGAGGGAGGGAAATTTGGGAGGGGGCAAGATCAGGAAGAGGGAAGAGGGAGGGAAGGGGAAAAGGGAGGAGAGAAAGTGGGGAAAGGGAGTGAGGGAAGAAGAAGATGGGGGCAGGGGTGGGGGAAATCAAACAACAATAATAAACAATAATAAACAACACAAGCAATAATATTAACACCAAAAACAGCAACAAACAATAACCAACAATAGTCCAGCAACCACTCCCTGTCCTCGCCGCCCGCCCGGACGATCCCTGAGATGGCGGGAAAAAAAGGGCGCGGAAAAAAGGTCCCAGTGTGGTGTCAGGCCCCAAAACCCACCGGCTCCTCAGAGCGTGAAAGCTCTGTCCCCGCGATCGTTCCAGTCATTTTGGGTTAGCAGAACCAGAGCGTTTATCGACATATCGGGAATCCATTTGGCCTGGTGGAATATTTTGAACATAGGGAGAGAGACAGTCAGTGAGTGTGTGGGACAGAGTGTAAGGGAGGTAGTGACTGAGTGAGTGAGTGAGTGAGTGTGAGGGAGGAAAGCAGGGAGTGTGGGAGCACGTGTGATTGAGGAAGGGAGTACGTGAGGGAGGGAGGGTGTCAATCAGTGAGTGTGAGTGAGGGAGCGAGCGAGGCAGGGAGTGTGAGAAAGGGAGGGAGTGTTTGAGAGAGGGAGGGAGTGTGAGAGAGGGAAGGTGTGTGAGGGAGGGAGGGAAGGAGAATGAGAGAGGGAGCTATTCTGGAAGGGAGTGGGACGCAGGAGGAGGGGGTATGAGGGAGGGAGGGAGTGTGAGGGAGGGAGGTGGGGAGTGTGTGCGATTCTGTGTCGGAGTGGGAGTGAGTGAGGGAGTGTGCGAGAGAGGGAGGATATGTGAGGGAGGGAGGGTGTGTGAGAGTGAAGTCATCTGTGGGAGGTGGTGGGAGGGAGAGATGGAGATAGTGTGAGGGAAAGAGTGCGAGGGAGAGAGTGTGAGGGAGAGGTGGGAATGTGAGTGTGTCTGTGTCAGGGAGTGAGATTGATGGAGTGTGTGTGAGGGGGCAGTGTGTGAGGGAGGGAGTGTATGAGGGAGTGGGAGTGTGAGGAAGAGAGTGTATCAGGGAGGGGGGAGGGAGTGTGTATGAGTGAGGGAATCTGTGAGGGAGGGAGGGGGAGTGTCATGGATGAAAAGGGAGTGAGTGTGTTTGAGGGAGGGAATGTGAGGGAGTGTGTGTGAGGGATTGAGTGCGAGGGGGTGAGTGTGTGAGATGGGGAGTGTGTGAGGGAGATAGGGGGAGGTATAGGGATACAGGGATAGTGTGAGGGGGAGTGCTAGTGTGTGTAAGGGAGGGAGTGTGTAAGAGAGAGAGTCTGAGAGAGGGAGGGAGTGTTTGTGTGTGTGTGAGGGAGCGAGGGAGCGAGGAGTGTGAGAGTGAATGTGAGACAGTGGGTGACAACGCGAGATTGAGAAAGTATGAACGAAAATATGAGTGTGTCAGAGGCTGTGTTTTTGTGAATAAGTGTGTGATTGAGGGTGAGAGTGTGTTTGTGAGTGTGTGAGTAAGTGTGAATTTGTGTGTATGACACAGTGTATGTGGTGACAGTCTGTGTGACTGTATGAGGGAGCGTGTGAGAGAGTATATTTGAAAGTGACAGAGTATGTATGAGTGTGTGGTATGTGTGCAAGTGAGTGTGTGTGAGAGTGAAAATGAGTGTGTGTGTGAGAGAGAGAATCCGTGTGAGAGTGTGTTTGTGTATGAGAGTGGTACGTGGGTAAATGTGCACGAGAGATTGGTGTGAGAGAATGCCTTTGAAATGAAAGAGTGAGTGGAGATTCCAATGGCGTCTGAGGTGACTGTGATCATCAACAATATCGGGAGGCAGGAGAGAACCTTCATTATGTCTCTCTTCTCTGTGTGAGAAATAGAGAGAGAGAGTAAGAGAGAGAGAGAGAGTTTGCGGCTGAGAGACAGAGAGAGAGTGAAGGAGACTGTGCAAGAGATTGTGAGAGAGTGTGCGGGAGACTGAGAGAGAATGTGTGAGACAGTGTGAGGGAGAGTGTGAGAGAGAGAGTGTGAGAGAGAGAGTGTGAGAGAGACTATGTGCGTGACAGTGCGAGAGAGTGTGAGAGAGTGTGCGTGAGAGTGTGTGAAGGAGACTGAGGGAGCGAGTGTGAGGGAGCGAGTGAGAGAGTGTGAGGCTGAGAGAGAGTGTGTGAGGGAGACTGAGTGTGAGAGAGTTTGTGAGAGACAGTGTGAGAGTGAGACAGTGCGTGAGAGAGAGTGAGACTGAGAGAGTGTGAGAGAGTTTGTGAGAGACAGTGTGAGAGTGTGTGAGAGAGAGTGTGCATGAGAGAGTGAGACAGAGAGAGTGTGAGAGTTTGTGCGAGACAGTGTGAGAATGTGTGAGAGAGAGAGAGAGTGCGTGAGAGAGTGAGACTGAGAGAGTGTGAGAGTGTGAGAGAGTTTGTGAGAGACAGTGTGAGAATGTGTGAGAGAGAGTGTGCGTGAGAGAGTGAGACTGAGAGAGTGTGAGAGTGTGAGTGAGTTTGTGAGAGACAGTGTGAGAGACAGTGTGAGAGACAGTGTGAGAGACAGTGTGAGAGACAGTGTGAGAGAGAGAGACAGTGCGTGAGAGAGTGAGACTGAGAGAGTTTGAGAGAGTTTGTGAGAGACAGTGTGAGAGTGTGTGAGAGAGAGAGTGCGCGAGAGAGAGTGAGGCAGAGAGTGTGAGAGAGACAGTGTGAGAGTGTGTGAGAGAGAGAGAGAGTGCGCGAGAGAGTGAGACTGAGAGAGTGTGAGAGAGTTTGTGAGAGACAGTGTGAGAGTGAGTGAGAGAGTGTGCGTGAGAGAGAGTGAGACTGAGAGAGTGTGAGAGACAATGTGAGAGTGTGTGAGAGACAGTGTGAGAGTGTGAGAGAGAGAGAGTGCGTGAGAGAGAGTGTGAAGGAGACTGAGGGAGGCAGTGAGAGAGTTTGTGACTGAGAGAGTGAAAGGGAGCGAGTGAGAGACAGTGTGCTATTGAGAAAGAGTGTGAGAGAGATTGTGTGTGAGTGACAGTGAGAGAGTGAGGGAGAGACAGTGAGAGAGAGAGAGTGTGTGAGAGAGTCTGAGAAATAGTGAGAGAGTGTGTTTGAGGGAGTATGTGTGTGTGGGAGAGAGTGTGTGAAGTAGACTGAGAGAGAATGTGAGAGAGTGTGTATGAGAGAGTGCGTGAGAGACAGTGAGAGGGAGTGTGAGAGAGATTGTGTGAAGTAGATTGTGAGAGATTGTGAAAGAGAGGGAGACAGAATGCGAGGGACACTGTGAGAGGGTGTGAGAGAGAGTGTGTGAGAGACAGAGAGAGTGTGAGAGACAGAGAGAGTGTGAGACAGAGTGTGTGTGACTGAGAGTGTGAGAGACTGTATGTGAGAGTGAGAGAGAATGTTTGTGAGAGCAAGTTTCACGGGGATATGGAGAATGAGTGTGTGAGAGTGTGTGAAAGAGTGTTTGAGAGTAACTGTTTGACAGTGTGAAAGATTACGTGAGAGTGTGAGTATGAGAGTGTATGAGAGAGTGAGTGTTTGTGGGAGTGAGAGAGAGAGTGTGTGTGAAAGAATGAGACAATCTGTGTGAGAGTGTGTGTGGGAAAAGGTGTGTGGGAGAGTGGGAGTGAGTGAGAATGCGTGTGTGAGAGTGAGTGTATGAGAGAGTGAGAGAGAGACTGTGTGCAAGAGTGTGGGAGTAAATCTTTGAGTGTGAGCGATTGGGTGTGAGTGTGTGTGGGAGAGTGGGAGTGGCAGAAAGATTGTGTAAGAGAGTGAGAGACTGTGTTGGAGAGTGTGAGAGAGCGAGAGAGGGAGTCAGTGAGTGTGGGAGAGTGTGTGTAAGAGAGTGAGAAAGACCGTGTGAGAAAGTGTGAGAGAGAGTATGAGAGAGAGACAGTGAGAGTGACAGAGAGTTTGAAAGAGAGAAATAGAGTGAGAGGGAAGTGTGTGAGAGTAAATATGTGAGAGTGTGTGGGAGAGTGAGTGAATGTAATTCTCTCTCTCCCTCTCTCCCTCCCTCAATCTCTCGCTGTCTGTATATAATCATCATGGCATTTGAGCCAGCGCTCACAAATACAGTGAATTTTCCTACTTGGCTTCCCCCTGACCCGACCCCTCCCATCCTGCTCTTGTCCCCACCTAACTGTATAGCGCCTTAGGACGTCCACCCGACGTAAACCGCGCTGTGTGTGTGTGTGTGCATATGTGTGTGTGTATCTGCATGCGTGTGCATGTGAGTGCCCATGTGTGTGCGCATGGAGTAAGGAAACTTGCCGAACATTTTGTCCTGTCCTTTGCCGAATAGGAATCGAACCCATGTCTCTCCCTCACTAGCGAGACAAGGGCTTTAACCACTGAGCTACAGGACTTACCACTAGGCGTCACGTATTCAGAGAGTGTGTGCAGCTCAGTGGTTGGAGCCCTCGCCTTGCAAGCGAGAGGAAACTTGTCTGATTCCTGGTCGAGAAAGGACAGGATGAAAACTTAGGCGAGTTTCCTTACTACACACACACACAAACACATACACAGATAGACACACACACACAGACACACAGCAGTCAGGAGGAAACCGCTTGTTGTTCGGTTAGCGGATCACTAGCCCCCAGCCCCCACCTCCCCCCTCCCTTCCGCTCCTCCGTGGGTAATAATACCTTCAAAATAACAATATTTTTGTTCACTCAATCCACGACTGTTGGTTGAATGTCTCTGTGTGCGATTAATTGGCTGCCACTTTTCGCCCACAAAACACACAGTCACTACAATATACAGTGATTCCTGTGAAGCGCTTTGAGACGTCTTTCAAACGTGCAAAATGACAGGATGATGAAAAGACTAAATTATTATTTATTGTTCATAATTAATACTATTATTGATGGGTACAATAGTTTATAGTGAAGAGTTATTAATACAAATGATTACTAATGATATGTATTAATTATGAAGTATTGCTGAGAATTATTATCACTCATCAATCACCGACTTAATGTGTAGAATGATGTGAAGTCTTGTCTCTGGAGCCGGTGTCTAGGGGAGAGTCGCTTTCTGTGTCTGTCTCTTTCTGTGTCCGTCTCTGTGTCTGTCTGTGTCTGCGTGTCTCTCTCACACAGTATTTATACTCTCTCTCTCTCTCTCTCTCTCTCTGTGTCTCTGATGAAACTCTCTCTGCTGATGTGTCCTGCTTCCCATCTGTCACTTTCAGAATATCTTGGGTTATGTCACTACTCTTGCCCTCCCCTCCCCCCCTCCCCCCCCTCCCCTCCCTCCACCACAGCTATACTCTGCAAAGAGACACAGTAAAGCTCCCTCTACACTGTGCGTCTGTTGCATGCAAACTGCCTTGAAATTTGCCTGCATAATATACAGCCAATACCAAGTCGATTCAATGCTGTGACACACTCCCCACTGAACTGTTGTCAGCTGTGGGTGTTAAAGCTGTAATGTGTTGTGTGGTCCAAGGTGGATCAACAGCAGAAACAGGAGAAAACGTTTCAAGCACTTGTTCCCAACATTGTCAATATTGCCAATCTGTGCCTTACAGTCTCTGGGATACGGTAACATGGGAATATCCCCCAGAGAGGGGGTGAGAGATGGGATAGAGCACAATAAAAATAATAATCGGTCCATTTGATGAAGCGCTTTTGACGTCTGATCGACATCTTACAGCGCGTCATAAAATAAACCGTAAAGTGAATTGAAGGTGTATTTGTGGGGGAAGCGTGGCAGCCAATTGCACACAGTCATGTCCGGACAAGCAATCGTGGATTGAAACGACCAATTATGTATTATTGTGGGATATTTGTATTTGATAGCCTCTTCCTCTTTATATATTTGTAAAAGCTCTTGCAGTCTGTCTTTTTATTCCTCGCTAGTTTGCCCACATATTCAATTTTCTCCGTCTTAATCAATGTTTGGCTCTACTTTGTTGATCCCTAAAGCTCTCCCAATTCTCTGGTTTACTGCTTATCGTAGCAGTTTTATAGCTTTCTGATTTAACTTTACACGTTGCCTAACTGCTCTAGTTAGCCACACTTGGACTAACTATACCGTGGCATTCTTATTCCTCATAGGAAAACGGAGGTAATATAAAGGTTGGCAGCAGGATTGCGGGTCAGAGAGGTAGGAGGGGAACTATGGAGTGTCTTGAAAGCCTATGGAAGGCCTCAAGATCTCGATTTAGAAGCGAGATATCTGTGTTTGGATCCAGGCAGGCCAGGGCGAAAATTTGGGCAAGTTTCCTTATTCCACATGCCTAATAATAATCCTTCCAATAAAAATAATACCAACAAAACTGCTCATTTGCATCCACGTTTGTTTGTGGGGCACTGCTATGTGCAACTGGCAGCCACACTTCGTGCACAAATGTACAGTCAATTCACTTAACAGTATATTCTGTGAAGCGCCTTGTGACGTCGATAATATATCAAAAGCGCTATATCAAAAGCAAAGACTTTAATGATTTCAAAGCAAAAATGTGTTCTTTGTTCGGTAGCTGAATCTTCCTTCGGTAACGTAGAAGAGAAACATGGACATGAGCAATTTAACCAGAGCCAGACACAGGAGCAGCCTCAGTAGCAAATTTGTTCTCAGTGTATCCTTACTTGACCTGTTACCAGAGAAGATGAGGCATTTAAAACATTTGGATGCTGCAAAGGATTTGGTGGCGCTTCCCTGCTCTACGCAACTTTACGGCCTCTACAAGGCAGATACAATCCTGTGAAATCTTTCCCACTCAACTCCTGGCAATGGGTGGGCAGCGGGGAGTAACTGGATCAGAGAGTTAAAGGGCGGAGGGTCAGCAAGTGATTGGAAAATTTGAAAAAATCTCAGCGGAGTTGGTTTGTTGGCATGTATTTGAACAGTTATCACATTGGGATGACACCGCTGTTTTGCACTTACGTTGATTCCATTGCCGACTTTGACGACAACAACAACAACAACTTCGATTTATATATTGGATCCTGCAGAGCTCACATCACTGATCACTGCTCTCCTCAATTGACCATGTCTTCGGCCAAGCAAATGATAATGGTAACATGTGAACTCCCTGAACCCAACTCCACCTTCAAATAAACCATTCTCTCATGGCCTAAGAGGAGGCAAGGGAGGAAGCGAGGCTAATTGATAATCGTTCTGCTGCCTATCCATCTTGGATCAAACCCCATTAAATATGTGGAAGGAAAGGGAAAGGGAAATAATTAGGTGCACAGGAAAATCTTAGTTTTGATGTGCACAGAAGAATACAGATCTTTGTATTTTGTGCAAAAGGCATGTTGGCGTTTATTACAAAAGCGTTAGAATATAAGAGTTGGGAAGTTTTGCTGCAACTGAAGAGGCCTTTCCTGAGAACGCACCCAGAATATTGTGCAGGTTTGGCTTCCTTATTTATGAAAGGAATTACTCCCCTTAAAGAGGGTGCACAACAAGTTTGGGTCATGGGAAAAGGGGGTTCAGCTATGTCGATAAGATGAGCCATCTAGGCCTATGTTCTCGAGAATATCGAAGTATTATAGGGGAACTTATCGTCGCCTATACGAAAATGAAGGGCTAAGACAGAGTAGGTAGTGGCAGAATATATTTCCTGGTTGGAGAAATGATAACAAATGGGCACAGCCTTCAAATTAGGGGTCAGTCCTTCCGTTGTTTTTTGATACTCAGACGGTAGTTAATTTATTTAATTCTCTATTAATAATATTATTCATAATAATGATGCTTGGAATCGATCAAGTCATAATTCCACATGTAACTCAAGGCTTCAATCTATGAGCTCTATACAAGTAAAGTTTTATTGTTGTTATATGTTGGTACATCACCAAGTAATTTACACTTTGAATTAAGTAATTAATTAATTCCCCTAGGGAATCATCCCATATGTTTGTTCCTGGGATAAAGGAGCTCGGCTGTGAAGACAGGTTCGTCTATCAAAACTAGGCCTGCATTCCCTTGAATATGGCAAAATGAGAATCTATAACCAAGGGTCAAAGCCTTAATATTTGGGGTCAGCACTTTATAATCCTTGCGTTTGATATAGCGCTTTCCATATCTTATCAACGTTCCAAAGCGCTTCACAGAGTATACTGCAAGGTGAATTTAGTTTATATATTTGTGGGCGAATCGTGCCAGCGAATTGCGCACACATAGTCGTCGATTGAAATGACCAATTTTATTATTGTGGTTTTTTTAGTGAGGGATTATCATTAGGCGTGTGTGTGGAGTAAGGAAACTTGCCCAAGGTTTCGCCCTGACATGCCTGGATTCGAACACAGGTCTCCCCAGCTTGGTCTCCCCAGCTTGCAAGACAAGTGTTCTAACCACTGAGCTACAGGAGCTCGCACTGAGTTCACAATACAATTATTCACTCAGATATAAGTTAATTTATGGAATTATCTTCCCCCAAAACTATAGATGCTCAGTGCGTGAACCCATTAAAGCCTGGGATTGATAGATTTGTTATCTAGATATGGGAATAAGGCGGGACATGTGGAGATATATTCTTCCTCTGCTCCTGATTCTTATGTTCTTGTATGTTTACCCAGTATCTCCACGCGTTCCTGCAGCACAGGACAGCCTAGACTGTGAAGCGCTCGGAGACATGTAGAAGTTATCAAATGCAATAAAATATGCAAGGATTCTTATCATTAATCCCCGCCTTCCGTCTCACACCATCTCTCCTCAGTTCAACTTTGAGACAGTAACTGACCATCGCATTGGGACGTCCTCCAGACGTGAAAGGCGTTATACAAGTGTAATTTTATTATTGTTGTGGTTGCTCATCTCATGCCTTCGAAAAGTATCAGTGGTGATTGACAGGATACACTGTAAAGTGAATTGACTGCATATTTTGTGGACGACATGCAGTTAGAAAGTTGTTGTCATGATGTTTTATTGAATATCACTGACTCTACATGTAGCTCAACTGTTCAATGTCTACGCTTTATACGTTTGTACATCATCAAGTAAATTTAAACTGTCAATCAAGTATTTAATTAATTTCGCAGTGTGTTGGTTACGAACCATTTTTGAAGACTGAGTTCAAATGATCGCTTTATGTGGGGTGGGTTGTGTGAAGAAGGGAGTGACGAGAGGTAACTTGTTTCATTCTTGGAATGGGGAAAATGACAATATTATTGACAATAATAATGCTTAGAATCGATCAGGTCATAATTCCACATGTAACTCAAGGCTTCAATCTATGAACTCTATGCGAGTGTAATTTTGTTGTTGTGATACGTTTGTGCATCACTAAGCAAATTAAACTGTGAACTCAGTAATTAATTAGTTCCCCAGTGAGATGACTCACAATTATTATACAAACTATAAGTAAAGAATTAATGTTATACCTCGACATGGAGAGGGTTGTGTGAGGAACAGTGAAGTGAAATGCACTATGCCTTATTCTTGGAATGGGTAAATTGTTAACAATATGAATGATAGTAATACATAGAATCGATATAGCACCGTAACACTTCATCAAAATGTCTCAATGCGCATCAAAGAACATATTGTAACACGAATGGACAATGGAATGTGTGGGTGAAACGCGGCAGCAAATTCTGCACACATTCACTAACTCAAACCTGTATTCCCGTCTGATTTTCCGCACTCCCACGATCATTTGTGGGCTCTACTGCCACGAAAATGTGGCTGACAGGTAGAAAGTTGGCCAGCAAAATCAGAATGAATGGGTGCCTCCGGAGTGTCATTATATCGAACAGGTTAAATGATTCCTATGTGTAAGAAATGAGGTGACTTGTGTTATATCGACACGTTGTTGTATATTGTACAAACACCCCCCAAAAGAGCAAATGTATTACACGCACAAAATCACATTCAAACCAGAGCAAGCGTTGTTTGCAAAATATATTTATTGTCAAATCAAAGCCTCCAATTTACTGAGCAAACCACATCCGGTCTCCCACTGCCAGATTCTGTTTCTACTTTCGGTGTTAGTCTAATTAGCTCATTCTGAACGAATTTTTACGTCTTAATAATAATCTTTGCGTTTGATAGAGCACTTTGGGAATCTTCGAAACTGTGTCACAAACCGCTTCAAACAATATACCGTAAAGTGAATTGAAGGTGGGCAATACAGGACATCCAATTGCGCACAGCAGTGCCCAACAAACCGTCATTGATTGAAACGAACAATTTCTTATTGGTTTTTTTTAGGGATTAGGATTCGACGTATGCAGTAAGGAAACTTTCAAAAGGTTTCGCGCTAACCTGCCTGGATTCGGACACATGTCTCAAGCTTTTATGGCGAGTGCCAGAACTGAGATACTGGACTCTGTAAAGAGATATATTACAGCACTCAGTCCCTCACTCTCTTTCTCTCACACACATACATGGAGAAAAAGGATTACGCACTCACATACATGTGGTGCTAACACTCTCTCTGTCTCTCCAGCTATTTTGCTTTCACAGACACATGCAGTGGCATAGAGTCAAGCACTAACAGAGACACATGCACTGACAAACACAACCAGGTGTGGTGTCTTATAGCTCAGTGGTTAGAGCACTCTCCTTACAAGCGAGACATCTGGGTTCAATTCTGGGCAGGGTACAACTTTGGGCAAGTTTCCTTACACCACACGATTCATGATAATCGCTCGAGAAAAACAATTATAAATAGGTATTTTGAATCCATACCTGTTTGTGAGTCACTACGGTACGCAACAGTGCTGTGCTTTGCACACAACTACACAGTCAATACATTACACAGGATATTCTGTGATGCACTTTTATTCATGAATATTGATTTTATTCACTTGATGATCTCCAGAAGACAACATTAAGTGCTACTTGATGATGGGACGGGCAGGCTGATAGGGACCCCACCACTGTGTCTATCACGTCACAAAGACACACACACATCACTGGCAAAGTTTGTCAACGAAATAATCTAACAATTAGTGTAACAGGAAATGCCAGCCCTTTCTTAATTTCTTCTCTGAATTTAGTCTGAGTCACAGCGTAAATAAATGTGTTTGAACAGCAGCTCAACATCTGCAACATAAAGCCAGTTCGATAGATAATGTACTTCGGACCATTAAGCCCCGAGAACCAAACATCGTTTGTAATCTTCCAGTATAGGAAATATAGAAGATATGTCATCCATAATAATATAAAATTGGCAGAAACAGCGAACAGTAAAACGATGGATTTCCTCCTGTTTTTCATCTCTGGATCACTGTCTCTCTCACCTCTGGTTCTGTCCCCATCACTGTGTCCCCGCAATCTCCTGCGGGCTCGACTGGCCACCAGTATGTGGCTGACAGTCAGGGCGTTGAGCAGCAAAATCAGAACATACGGGAGAAAAGGGGTTAGAGTGATGCCGAGCCAGTCAAACACTATCCATGGGAGTGAAGTGTAAAAGCTTGGTGTAAGACTGCATCCCCAGGGTGTCTTGTCAATTGTGATTTCGGATTCACCTGCAAAATACCAGGGAATGTTTTTCACAGTGAGGACAACACTCAACCCCGCTATCACTGCAGCAGCTGTTTTTTCGGTGCAATATTTATGTTTGAGTTTTTGCCAACAGATGGCGACATATCGATCAAAGGTGAAAGCGATAGTGAGCCAGACAGAGGTTTCCCTTGTTGCAAATTCCACTGTAACTAGCACCCGGCACACGGGAGTGATGTCCACGAACGGACGACTGACGTACATAGGTACAATGGCACCAAAGATCACCGAGACAATAACCACCATCAGATCAGCCACTGACATGGCCAACAGATACATGGAGATGCACTTGGAGAGACCGCACCTCCCTCGAGCCAGGACAACAATCGCCAATAGGTTGACTACAGAGACAAAGAGAAAGAAAAGATCAGACATAAATATTCATTGGTAAAGATTACAATTTGCTGAACGTGTCTCGATGTCCACCACCCGGCTGCCCACCGAAAAGTGACAAAGAAAATGGGTAGTGGGACAGTGGGAGTGGGGGGGAGGGGGGAGAAAGTGACAGATATACTGAGCGACTGTGAGAGAGCGGTGAAGAGAGAGAGAGTGAGAGAGAGAGAGAGCGGACGTTGGAGAGAGAGTGGGGTAGAGAAACAGACAAAGAGAATGAGCGAGTTGGATACACTAAAGTGGGAGAGATAAACATACACAAACATACACACAGCGAAATGCGCAAGAAACGCCACAGTAAGGGAAAGACACAAGAACACAGCCAATGAAAGTGACAGACATAGACTGTCGTTCATGTTCAGAGAGAAACACAAATCATAATAGACACAAACACATACCAACAGATAGAAAGGGAGAGGTGCTGGCAGAGATACAGCCACATTTAGAAAATGAGTCGTTCAGATAGAGAAGTAGGCATATTAATGGAGATTCGCACAAACTGACAAAAACCGAGAGACATGAAGGTCATTTAGAAACGCAAAATTGATAAATAAATAATCCTGGTGTTTGATACAGCAAATTGTCTCTTTTTCAAGGCTTCTCCAAATGGAGCAAATACCTCACCATGTCCTGTCCCAAACTTTTTGAGATGTCACCGGTCACTCACCTCACTGTGTTCTTACGTACAATGCTGGGTTTGCACAGAGAATCAATCAATCGCTCCTCTACCATTTGCCACATTCAGAGAATTATTTAATTTGAACATAAAAAGTCATCAGAATCAATCGAATATATCCCCTTGACTCCACGGGTGCATGTGAATACAATAGTGTTTGCATTATCCTGTCTCATTCTTTGAGAGTTTTGAACGATCAAAAATGGCGTTGTATCAAATGCACGAATCGTTGCTGTTGAGTCCATCATCTTCAACCAATATCGGTCTGTCTGTATAACACGCCAATGTCAAATGCTTTCGCAAACGGTATTTTTGGTTAGCGGAGTCAATTAAATATATTCGATTGTATCTGATTACATTTATATGTTCAAATCAAATAATTAGCTGAATGCGGCAAATGAGAGGTGGGAGATTGATCCCCTTTGCAACCCAGCATTGCATGTAAATACTCAAATGCTCCCAAATGTGAAAGACGATTCACAAATTGAGATTCTTTGGTTGTTGATGGAGTCCAGTGTGCGAATATGGAACCAAAGCTCACACCTCCCTGATTCAGCCGGTAAACTGCGACCAATAGAGATAAGTCTGGAAACTTGCATGTGGTATAATAACTTATAATATGTTCATGTCTTCTGAAATCGCTTCACTGAATATACTGTAAAGCGAATCGACTTTATTTTCTGTGGAAATTCGGGAGTCAGATGTTCACAATAGCGAACCACAACTATACATTTACTAAATGGCTAATTAGTTATTACATTGCATCATAAATAAATTATCAAAATGCCATCGGGTTCACGTGACCTATTTTCTCTTTTGAATGACGCACTACAATCACTAATACCTAAGCAGGCAAACTGGAGATTTGTTACTATGTTTTTATTCTTGCTACCGCACGTAGTTAAGAACTCACATCCTCACAGTTTATTTGATCATCAGTGGTCATTATCGTGAAATAGGAAAACAGGGAATTTCAAGGATTACACAAAGCACCATTTGCTGATTGAAAGGTGAGATTCCTAAACTGAGTCAGGCTACAATCTTTACTGCAAACTAACCTAAATACTGAATTGGATAAATCACTTGCCAGGAATTCCAACAGCTGCGACAATCGGGAAGTAAATGTCTTCAATTCTCCAAATTATCGGATAGGTCATCTTCACAGAGACAAAATGAATCCTCTTCTACAGAAGGCAACTCATGCAAAAAACAGTGGTTCTCAAGAGCATAAAACGGGGTCTTATTTAAAGAAAAGTGGGGAACGCTCCTTTGAGCAATTTTACCGCACGATCCTGGATGAGTTTGTACCGTGTGCAAACAAAACATTATCTGCCCTGAGTTACGCAATTCACCCCAATGATGTAATTTGGGGGCAGCTGGGTGTCCATCCCCTGATGAAACCCAGGCCCACAACACCACACATGCCACCGTGTGTCAGTGCAATGTGTTGTTGTTAAAGTATCTAAACCATCAGAGAGATGCACATGTGAGTGTGTGTGTCCCACCTACAAACAGTATTCCCCAGCCTGGAGTGTGTGTGTACATTGTCTACACAGGGGCCACTCACCAGCATTGAACCCATTACCCACAGCATTGGGCACAGCTTGGGAGGGTCAAAGGCCTTTGTGACCACAGTGTGTACAGGGCGCTGAGGTCACTGCTGTAGTTTAACCCGTTAAAGGTGAGAACGCTTTCCACAAAGGATATACTGCCATACAATTCCCATATACTGCCTTACATTGTATACACCTGGCTGTGAAATGCTTATCAGCCGCAAAGGAGTAAATCTCTAAAGGTCTCTATCTCTGTCTGTCTCTCCCTCTCTCTCACTGTGAGTGTGTGTGTGTGTGTCTGTATGTGTGTGAGTGACTGTGTGTCTGTGTGATGCATTGCGTTTAAGAAATAGCTGTTAAACTGAGGTTCCAGCTGTCTGTACATACGGAAGCCACAATATCCCAGCTCCCATTTCAAATAGTGCAGGGAGATTCTGTAACTTTCCTGGCCAACAGTCCCACAGGCACAATTGATCACTCACTTTATGGACGAATCTTACACTTTACTGTGCGCAAAGTTTATCTTGTATTTCGAATGTATAGAAGCACTATTCCAATAATCAAACAGTAAAGCTTTGGAACATATACCCAAAGGATACTGTTTAAGCTCTAAGTGTTGATTGAAAGAAAGAGGTTAGGTTTATTTTAGGAATTATTGTAACTTAGTATGTATGTTGTTCAAGGATATACATGACTGCAACAAGTAGGAAGATGGAAGGCGAACTAAATGTCTATTTGTTGGTCTAGAATATGGTTATATCCTTACGCTTCAACCAAAAATTCACAATAAAGAAATCGCTGCAAGATATAAACTGTGAGCGTTGGTGTGGGCGTTTTGAATGAATGATAAGAAATAATATGAAATATCAGGATTATTATTAGCGTAACATTATTTCAAGTAACATATTGAGAAACTTGGCTGAAATGGGAAGAATCAAAGGCTTCGGAATCCAATATTGTCGCTTTGATTACTGCTGAAATTTAAACATCTAATATTGAATTGATTAGCACTCCACACAATCCCAATAAGTCTTTCAGACATTTCACGCGTCTGATTTGAACTGCAGTACCATTCGCAAAGCTTTCAGTCTGGCTCATTGGGTGCATTCGAGCATCTTGGTAAGCAAAATTGTCATTTAATTATTTTGACGGCGACTTATTGCTTTGCCTTTGGTGCGGCCTTTCAGATGAGAGTTGAAACTGAGAATGTTGTTGAACAACAACTTCAACAACAATATTATATCTATAGAGCGCATTTCACATCAGGAGGACGCACTAAGGTGCTGAAGAGTCAGGTCCTGAAGTGAGCGTGCGAGATGTGAAGGGTAGTGGGGAGGGTCGGTAGAGAGTCAGGAGGTTGGGAGAGAGTTGTGAGGGCAGCAGATATTCTAACCTAGCTCCACCTGCCTCGAGTTATTCCCATATCACTTCATTCTTTTATCCACAAGAAACATATCAGTCTTAATCTTGAATAGGTTGAAGGAGTGGGCATCTACTGCTTTATGGGTAGAGAACTCCAAAAATTCACTAACCTGAGTGATGAAGGATTTTGTCAACTACTGCGAAAGGGCTCATCCCTAATTTTAAGACAGTGACCCTGGTTATAATTAAATATACTTATAGAAGTCTATAACTGTATACCTCTAATTTTCTGTATTCGAGAGATTATAGGCCTAGTTTATTCAAACTGTCTTCATAGCTGAATCCCCTCAGCCGAGGCACCAAACTAGTGAAACTAGTGAATTGTTGTACAAACGTATAACATAAACAAAATTATACCTGTATAGAGATCATAGATTGAAGCCTTGAGTTACATGTAGAATTATGAATTGATTGATTCTAAGAGATTATTAACAATATTATCATTTAATCCATACGTTTTATACAAACGTGCAAAGCTCGTAGATTGAAAGTTACATGTGGAATTTGGCTATTCAATAAACAATCTTGTCAACACATTTCTAACTGCATGTCATCCACACTCTACGTAGTCAGTTCATTTCACAGTGTATCCTGTGAACTCGCTTCCAATAAGTTTCAAAGGTATGAGATTAGACAACCACAACAATAACACAATGACAGTGGCAAAGCGGCTTCCACTTCAGGAGGACGTCACAATGCGATGTAAACCTACTGCCTCAAAGCTGAGCTGAGGACAGGTGTGGGGAGAGGAAGGTGGTGATTCGGAGTTGCCGATGGGGACATCGAAAAGGAGAGTATTGAGGGGAGATTTGAAGGAGGCCAGGGATGGGTGCGAGGAAGAGGGATTACAGGATGGAGTTTCAGATGTTGGGGGCAGAATGGCTAAAGGCGAGGAGTTACTGGGTAACTAACAAGAACATAAGAATCAGTAGGAGAGGAAGAATATAACTCCACGTGTTCCGCCTTATTCCCATATCCTTTTATCCCTTGATCGATAATAAAACTATCCATCCCAGGATTCAATGGGTTCAGGGACTGCGCCGCTACAGTTTTGGGGGTAGAGAATTCCATAAATTACCTAACCTCTGAATGAAAAATTATTTTGTCAACTCAGCGCGAAAACGCTGGCCCCTAATTTTAAGTATTTGACTCCATTTTATAGGTTCGCCAACCAGGGGACACAGACTCCCACTATATATTCTGTCATGCCCCTTAATAACCTTACATGACTCTTTAAGATAACTTCTCATTCTGCCATATTGAAGAGAATGCAGGCCTAGTTTAATCAGCCTGTTTTCATAGCTGAACTCATTCATCCCAGGAACAAATCTAGGGGATGATTCCCAAGGGGAATTAATTAACTAGTACACCTCTCCACATCAAAATATAATGTTTACTCTTTCCTTACAGTCTGTAAAATGATTCTGAACCAACACACTGGGGAATTAATTAATTACTGAATTCATAGTTTGATTTACTTGGTGATGTACAAACGCATAACAACAACAAAACTACAATTGTATAGCTCTCATGGATTGAAGCCTTGAATTACATGTGGAATTATGACATGATCGATTGCAAGCATTATTATTATTAATATATCAATGGAGAATTCCATCAAGTAACTACCCTCTGAGTGAAGAAGCATTTTGTCAACTCACAGCGAAAAGGCTGAAACCTAATTAGAAAACTGTGGTTATCACTTCTCCAACAAGGTGAAACATTCTGCCACTGCCTACTATGTCTTGCCGCTTAATTTTCGTATAGGCTAGGATACGATTCCCTATAATACTTCGATATTCTACAGAATATAGGCCTAGATTGCTCAACTTATTGTCACAGCTGAACCCGCTTATCCCATGATCCGAACTCGTGGTGCATCCCCTTTCAAGCGAGTATTTCCTTTCTTAAATAAGGAGGCCAAACCTGCACACAGTGTTCTAGGTGCGGTCTCAGGAAAGGCCTCTTCAGTTGCAGCAACACTTCCCAACTCTAATGTTCTAACACTTTTGTAATTAAAGCCAACATGCCTTTTGCACAAAACAGTAACATTCATCTGTTCATTAGCAAAAACTAAGATTTTCCTGTGCACAGAATTATTTCCCCCTCCCTCCCTCCACAAACTTTTCATTATATGCTTTGCATGTTAGATAAAATTTCAGCAAATCTATCTTTGCTATTCTATCAAGGCAATGCACGGCCTTGCCTCCGCCCATCTCTCCAACCTGTTGTCTCCCTGTCAGACTGCCCGTCACTCTGTTAGCGGGCTCTGGCCTGCTCCAATATCCCCACCCAATCCGCCTTACCATCGCTGGCCGGGCTTTCAGTCTCTCTGCCCCACACTCTGGAACACCATCCCGCAATCCTTTTTCCCTCGCTTCCTCTCTTGCTTCCTTCAAGACCGGTCTCAATAACTTAATCCTCGACCGTGTCTCTGCCTTTCCAGCTTTCCCCATTCTCCTCCCCTGCTTTCCCCCACCGCTGCCCCCACCCACCGCTGCCCCACCACCCCCACACACCTCCACCCCCTGCACGGGACACAAACTGGTTGTTCACCTCATTGTGACTTCTTCCCGACGTGAATGGCGCTCTATAAATGGATTGGTGGTTATCAGTGGTTATCATTGGTTAGAGCACTCGCCTGCCAAGCATGAGACCTGTGTTCGAATCTCGCCAGGTCAGGGGAAACCGTGGGCAAGTTTCCTTACTCCACGCACCCCTGATAATAATGCTTCCAAAAAATTAAACACATTAATAAAAATTATTGGCCATTTCAATCCATGACAGTTTGCAAGGGATACTGCTTTGCGCAATTCGCTGCTGCTGTGCGCCCACAGATATACAGTCAATTGACTTTACAGTATATTCTGTGAAGCGCTTTGGGACGTCGATAAATTGTGAAAAGCGCTGCATCAAATGCAAGTATTATTATTAATATTATTGCTGCACGTAAACAGAGACAAGTGTGTGGAGTAAGAGAACTTGCACAACTTGTCACCCTGCCGGGAATAAAACTCTGTTCTCTTGCTTGCCCAGATCCCTGGAGACTAGATTACAACAGAGCAAACATTTTCAATTCTGCATTAATCAAAATTATTTAAATTTCTATTACTTTTTATGAGTACGGCGGTAGGATTGTGTTTGTGTATATGGGGGGGTTGTGGTAGGTTTGTGCTCGTGGGTGGGGGGTGTTAGGATTCAGTGTGTGTGGGGGGGTTGGGATGTGGTAGATTTGTGTGTGTGTAGTAGGAGGTTGTGTTAGGTTTGTGTGGGTGAGGGTTGTGGTAGATTTGTGTGTGGGGGTTGGGGGTTGTGGTAGGTATGTGTGCGTTGTAGGGGGGCTGTGTGTGTGGGGGGGTTGTGGTACGTTTGTGTGCGGGCAAGTGTTAGGTATGTGTGGTGGGGGGTAGATTTGTGTGTGTGCGAAGGAGTTGGTTTGTGTGGGGGGGGGGAGGTTTGTGTGTGGGGGTTAGTTTTGTGTGTGTGTGAGCCGTAGGTTTGTGTGTGTGGGGTACGTTTGTGTGTGTTGGGTTAAGGTTTGTGTGTGTGGGAGGGGGTTGGTTTGTGTGTGTGGGAGAGGGTAGTTTTGTGTGTTGGGGGTATGTTTGTGTATTTATAGATGGTGTAATTTTGTGTACGCATGGTGGGTACGTGTGTCTGTGGGGATGGGGAATGGAAGTTCTGTGTGTGTGTGGGTACGTAGGTTTCTGTGCTGGGATGGTAGGTTTGTGTGCGCGGGTGGGGGGTAGGTTTGTGCGTGTGCAGATGATGGGGGTAGATTTGTGGGTGGGTGATATTTTTGTGTGTGGTGGGGGGGCGTAGGTTTGTGTGTGGGGGATAGGTATGTGTGTGCGGTTGGGGAGTAGGTTTCCATGTGTTTACAGGGGTAGTTTTGTTCGTGAGTGGGGGGGGATTTGTGGTAGAGCCTTGGGACGTCCTCCCGACGTGAAAGGCGCTATATAAATGTAAATTGTTGTTGTTGTTGTTGTTAGGTTTGTGTGTGGGGTGGGGTTGTGGTAGGGTTGTGTGTGTGATGGTGGGCTGGCTTTGTATGGGTGGGTTGTGTGGATGTGGTAGGTTTGTGTGCGGGGAAGCGTTAGGTTTGTGTGTGAGGGAGGGTGCAGGTTGGTGTGGTTGTAGGGGATAGGTTTGAGTGTGTGTGAGAGTAGTATATTGTGTGTGTTGGTATAGTTTTCTATGTATGTGGTGGGGGCGGTTCGTGTTTGGCGGGGGACGGTTTGTGTGTTTGTGGGGTTAGATTTGTGTGGTTGTGTGGTGGATAGATTTGTGTGTGTGGTATGGGTAGTTTTATATGTGGATGGCAGGTTTGTGTGTGGGGGGGCGTAGTTTTATGTGCGGGGGTGTAGGTTTGTGTGGGGAGGGGAGGATTGTGTGTGTGGGATAGTGTAGATTTGTGTGTGTGTGGGGGGTAGTTTTGTGTTTTTTTGGGTGGTGTAATTTTGTGTAAGTATGGTGGATAGGTTTGTCTGAGGGGGTGGGGGATGGTAGTTCCTGTATGTGTGGGGGGTAGGTTTGTTTGCAGGGATAGTAGGTTTGTGTGTGCGGATGGGGGGTAGGTTTGTGTGTGTGCGGTTGGGGGGGTAGGTTTGTGTGTGCACGGGTGTTGGGGTTAGGTTTGTGTGTATGCGGATGGTGGGGGTAGTTTTGTGGATGGGCGATAGGTTTGTGTGTGCGGATAGGGGGAAGTGTAGGTTTGTATGTGGGATATAGATTTGTGTGTGCGCAGGTGGGGGGTTGGTTTGTGTGTGGGGGATAGTTTTGTGTGTGTGCGGGTGGGGGTGTAGGTTTGCGTGTGTTTACGGGGGTAGGTTTCTGTGTGTGGGTTAAGTTCATGTGTGGGTGGTAGTTTTATGTGTAAGGTGGTAGCTTTGTTTTTGGAGGGGTAGGTTTGTGTGTGTCGGGTTGGATTTGTGATTGGCTAGGAGATAGGTTCGTGTGCATGGGAGGGGGTAAGTTGGTGTGTTTGCGGGGGATAGGTTTGTCTGTGTGGGTGAGGGTGGTGGGGGGGCGAGTGTTACATATGTGAGTGCTGGGGTAGTTTTGTATGTGTGTGGAGACGGTGTAGAGTTGCCTGTGTGTATTGGGGGGAGTAGGTTTGTTGGTGTGTGCGGTTAGGTTTGTCTGAGAGTGTGATAGGATAGAATTTCTGACTAAACTCTATAAAAGTTTTGTTAGGCCTCAGCTAGAATTCATTGTACAATTCTGGTCACCCCAGTTTAGGAAGGATGTTTATGCATTGGAATGGCTGCAGAGGGGATTTAATAGGATGGTACCAGGAACGAGGTATTTCCGCTATGAGGAAAGGCTAGAGAAACTAGGTTTATTCTCATTGGAACAGGGAAGGTTGCGAGAGACCTAATAGAGCTGTTTAAGATCAGGAGAAGATTCGACAGCGTGAATAAGGAAAACGTGTTTCCAATGGTGAGCGTATCAGTGACTCTGGTCACATATTTCAAACAGATCCAAAAAGAAGCAGAGGTGAGTTGAGGAGGATTTTTATCACTCAGCAAGTTGTTCGAATCTGGAATGCATAGCCTGAAAAGATGGTGGAGGCAGAATCGATAACAACTTGAAAAGAGAGGTAGACATTTTTTGGGAGGACTGGTTTGCGAGGCTATTGGGGAGAGAACTGGGGAGTGGGATTGAGTTGCTCTTCTTAAAGAGACGGTACTGATACGATGGGCCGAATGGCCTCCTTTTGTGCTGTAAGATTCTATGATTCTGTATGTGGGGGAGGTGCTAGGTTTGTTTGTGGTGGGGTTAGGTTTGTGCATGTGAATGTGTGGGCGTTTTGTTTGTAGGGCTGTAGGTTTGTTTGTGTTTGAGGTGGGATTGGGACCTATCTTCATAGCTCATCCCAGGAACCAACCTTGTGAATCTGCTGTGCACTGAGCTGAGTATTTCCTTTCTTACATACGGAGACCACAACGGCAGACAATAGTCAAAGTTGGGTCTCAAGAAAGCCCTATAGAGCTCCAGCAAGACTTCTCTACTCTTATATTCTAACGCTTAGTAATGAACGCCAACATGCCTTTAGCATAACATTAGTATTACGAATACTCGAACATACGTATAATTATATGGATTATTAGAAATAAGATTTTCCTGTGCACAGAATTCTTCCCAATTTCCCCTGATTAAACACTACAAAAGTTTGAAGAGGCCTCATGTAGAGGTCTGTGTACATTTTTTTTTCTAAGGGGTGATAGGTTTGTGTGCTGAGGAGCAAGTATTTGTGTGGCTATGTTATGATGTTCAGGGACTGAGTTACACACATGGTTTTACACTCACTCTCACCGTGTCTGTATCTCTCACACAGAAAGGAAGACATGATGGAGGCTGTATCCTGTCTCCTGATTACTTTGCTTCTGTTACCACCTCAGACTCCACGGAAATCAAATGATAAAGGGCTACATCTAATGCAAAAATTGTTTGTATTATCAGTATCTCTGTCTATATATTCAATGTATAACTTTTACTCGTTCTCCCTCTTTCTAGGTCTCTCAGTGTTGTTATTACTTTAGATTCCCCTCACTTTCCATCTACTTTACTTTCACTTGCGCCCATTCCCAGGCTTCTCTCTCCCTCTCGCTCTGTTTCTCTGTCTTACTAAATATCTCACTGCGTCAGTCTCCATACTCTCTGTCTTTCAATCGTTCGTTTCCTCTCACCACATACCTCTATATGACTACAAGCCAAACCCCTCGCTCTCTCTCAAGATAAAGTTCCCATTCTTTCTCTCTCTCTAAACATTCTATCTGTCCTTTATTCTCCCTCTGACTGTCCCTCTGTCTTCCTCGGACTGTCTCTGTGTCAAGCCATGTTTTGCTGTTCACCAATAAAAGCATCGAACAACAGAAACAAACCTAGTTTATAGGTTTAAAATTGTTGTAACTCTATTAAATATTTCCTCTGCAATAAGAAATAATCATACAAGTTGTAGAACGATTATCCACATTATACAATAACCATCTTCACTCAGAGGGTAGGGAATTTATGGAATTCTCTATCCCCAAAGGGTTGTAGATGGTCAGTCCTTGCAAATATTCAAAACTGTGCTTGATAGATTTCTTATGGAGGAAGCGATTGAGGAATAAGGTGATAAGGTGGGTAGGTGGGGTTAGAATAGATCACCCATGATCTTATTGAATGGTGGTGCAGGCTTCAGGGCCAGAATGACCTACTCCTGCTCCTAATTCTTATATGTATATATATATACATACACAATGCATATATATACTGTAGATACATTCATATATATGTGTGTGTATATTTTGCAAGAGCAGTCATTAAATCCAGAGAATAAATACTGTCATAATAACACTGTGAAATAAGTTTCCTGTGAACCAGAGCTCCAGGATCCTGCAATGTACACATTCACTTTGAGTTTTTTCCCGATAACTCCTTGATGTTTAGTTTTAGAAATGCTAACTATGTACATTACCTGTTTAAATGACTCTGGTGTCACGTGCCTTCTGAAATATCGCATACTTCCATTCACGAAGTAGCACATCAGCCACGCAGAGAGCGACAGGACGAGAGATGCAGCCAGTAGCTAAAACAGTGAAGATAGAAATCGATTCAGGAGATGCATGTGGCTGTGGGCCGTCAGCTGTACTGCACTGGTGAACACCAACAACACACACACACACACACCAGCACAAACACACCAACACACACACGCACACACACTAACACACATACACACATATACACATAAACACATAAAACACATAACTATGTACACACACACACACATAGGCAGAGCCAGCAGCTGTCGAGGCCACTCATTATATTTGTTTTAGAAAGTTTAAATTCAGTAAAATCTAAATATATGAAGTCAGCAACTCACTTATTTAGGGGTTGCCTTTCATTTATTTCCGTATTGCTCTCTGCTGTGTATCACCCGATCTCTCGCTTGGTCCGTAACTGAGTTAATCAAAAAAATCGAGAAAATCGAAGTCCACTATCAGTGTTTTGGTTCAAGGGTTTACATCCCTAAATAAGGAACTTAAGAAATTAATAGTTAGGAGCAGGTGTGGGCCATTCAGTCCCTCGAGCCTCCTACCGCAATTCAATAAAATCATGGCTGATCTATTTTTACTCCACCTACCCTTACGCCTTACACCTTAAGGGTCATGGGGACCCTTAATCCCTTTATCCACAAGAAATCTATCAATCTCAGTCTTGAATAAGTTCAAGGAACTGAGCATCTACAGCAATTTGGGGTAGAGAATTCCATAAATTCACGACACTTTGAGTGAAGAAGTTTTTTTCTCAGTTGAGTGGGAAAGGGCTGAAGCCTAATTTTAAGACCATGACCCCGTGGGCTATAGTTACTCCAACCGGCAGAGAAGATCTCCCACTGTCTCTTCTGTCATGACCCCTGAATAGTTTTTTTGATAAAATCACCTCTGATTCTCGCGAATATAGGCCTAGATTGCTCACCTTATCCTCATAACTCATCCCCCTAGAAGTGACTGGTTAATTCAGGTCCAGTTATCTCGAGGTTACTGTAAAAAACTACACCTCTTTCTCTGACTGTATTTCTCTCGGTGATTCTCAATATGTGTCTGAATCTTTAATTTATAATCACTTTTTTCTGTCATTCTCAACCTGCCCCTCTGTTTGTCTCTGCGCTTTTAACTCTTGCTCAGGAATTTTCATCCACATGGAGATGGTGAAGCTTGTTGACGTGTTCTCATGCATATCATACAGCCAGCTGACAACAAAGCCTCATTATCTGTCTGTCAGCCATGGTCCAGCTATTTACCTTTCTCCCCTTTAATTGTTGCACTTTCTCTCTCTCTCTCTATCTATCATTCTCTCTCTCCCTTTCTATCCCTCTCTCTCCTTCGTTTTCTTTCTCTCTCTCTCTCTCTCCCTCTCTATCACTCTCTCTTTCTCTCCAGATCTCTCTCTCTGGATTTCCTTCAGTATTATGTCCCTCTGATTCACGTTCGTTTCTGGCGGCCTCACCCCCCCACCCCTTTGCATTGACCTACTTTTTTCATTCTCTCCGTCCCCCAACCCTCAACTCCACCATGCACCCACTCCCCCCTCCCCGCCCAGCCCCACTACCTCTCAATAGCCTCATCCAAACTTCCAGTGGAGGGCTGAAGGGCAGATAACTGCTCTGTTCGCACTGATCCCCCTAGATCAATGCTCCAACCCAGAGAATGTGGAAGGGAGGAAACCAGAGATCTATCTTATTCTGCCCAGCCCATCAACAAGTAGCTGGTGTTTAGCTGTACAGCGCTGCCCACCTCATGCCAACCTCTCACCATCAGCAGAGCAATACAGATGCTCTCTGATCCTCCCGGGTCCTTCCTGTTCAGCCCCTTCTACCCGGGCAACAGTCTGCATACAAATGTGTCCGTCCCCACAAACAGTCGTAGATTGACGTGAACAATTTGTTATAGTTGTTTTTTTGGAAGGATTATTATTAGGGTGTAGAGTGTTGAGGAAACTTATACCGAGTTTCGCCATGATCTGCCTGGATACGAAACACAGATCTCTTTCACTTTTACACACAATCTCACTCTCAATGTACAATCCCTCACATAGAATCTTAAGGCAAAAATGGAGCCCATTCGGCCCATCGAGTCTGTACTGGCTCTTTAAAAGTAGCAATTTAACCCCACTCCCCAGCTCCTTCCCCATAACCTCGCAAACCCGCCCTCCCCAAACAAATGTCTGCCTCTCTTTTCAAAGTTGTTATGAAATCGGCTTCCACCACCTTTTCAGGCAATGCTTTCCAGATTCGAACAACCTGCTGGGTGAAAATATTTCTCCTCGCCTCCCCTCTGCTTATTTTCGAAACTATTTTAAATCTGTGACCACGAGTCACTGATGTGCTCACGAGTCGAAACAGTTCTTCCCTATCTACTCTGTCGAATCCCCTCATGAACTTTACAACCGCTATTACATCTACTCGCAACCTTTCCTTTTCGAATGAGAATAAACCAAGCCTCTCTAACCTTTCCTCAGAGCTGAACACTGTTATTACTGGTATCATCCGAGAACGTCCCCTCTGCACCATTTCGAACGTGTTAACATCGTTCCTAAAGTTTGATGACCAGAATTGTACATAGTACTCTACCTGAGGTCTATCTAAAGTTTTATAGAGTTTAGTCAGAACTTCCAACTTTGTATTCTAAGACCATATATATAAATCTCCATCTGCAATGTGTCTGTCCTTTTTTTTTTTACCATTCGATCTATATCTTATTGCAGATGACTACTATCCTCTTCGGTATTTATTGTTTATACGAACGTTGTGTCATCTGCAAAGATGCACCATGGTATGGTCTCTTTCATACATTTGATGCCCTGTTTGTCACTTCGGGTTACGGTACCTCAGGCCTTGTTTCTGATGAACCCGAGCTTCATACTCTGTGAGATTGCGTAATCTAATGCTTATTTTCTTTTGCATTTGCAAATACAAATATTATCCCTTCCCTTGCTTTCTATCTTGTTCATACCTCAGTCACATCCACATTAACACAGACTCTGATCAATAGGGTCTCTCTCAAACACATCCTAGAGTATATATGACACACACATAGATTCGCACCTGTATACTGTTATTATCACAATATATCGCTCCCTCTATCACACATAAAGCTCGTCTCTCGTTCACGTAAACAGAATGCCTCTAAAACATACAGTTAGCTTGTCTACATGTAAACGGTTTATTACTTGAATTCGCACAAACTCACATGTAAGTTTGCTCTCCTCTTGCTCACCCTCCTCCACCCACCAACACACATCCATAAATTTACATGTCGCACACACACACACACCCGTGCACGATGCTCTGTTTCTCACTCGCACTGACACAAGTGATCCCCTGAAAATTATTTACCCCACCACCCCCCACACACACATCCTGCCCTGTTTGCCTTTGTGTGTATCTCTCACACACCCATATCAACCCCTCCCACCCCACACACACCCCTCCCATACACACACATACTCACGGTGCCCTGTCTGTCTCGCAGATCCCACCACATATTCACACACATACACTCACACGCTGATGTGCCTTTCTCTCACAATCGCAAACACTGTGTTCACTTGTAACACACTCAGTGTCATTCTCACATACAGTAGCACACAAACACACACTGCATGGCAATGTCTGTTTTTTTCCTGGGTAACATAGTACCTAATGCTTTGTCTCACCTAAATATATACCTAATAGAGTGTGGGGGCAGGTAAACCTGGTGAGAGTATGTAAACCGGATTAACTGGTTCCTCCAGACAAAAGGAGTTTGACATTTGCTCTAAATCCCGTATTTAGTTTCTCACATACACACCCACACAGAGGTTCTGTCTTTCGTACACAAGTCTCACAAACATTCACTGATTTTTGTCTTACACACACTCAGTGTCTCACCGATACAACGCCTTCTCTCTCATAAGCACATGGATCACATAGTCAGTTTCTCACACATCGACATTACCTGCGTGGGGACAGAGAGATAATGTCTCTTTGTCACACATATAATCTCTCATTTACTCTCTTTCTCTCTCACACACACACACACAAATAACAAGTGTTCTGACGAAGGGCCGTGGACTCGCAACATTGACTCAATTGACTTTCTCCATCAATGCTGCCTGACCTGCTGAGTTTTCCCAGCTACTTCTGTTTTTGTTCCTGTCAGTGCCTTCTCGCTCAGTGAAACCACACTGACTCTCTGAACACACAGAGCTTCTCACACATGCGCATTTTCACTTTAATGCACCTAATATCTTGATCAGTCTTTCTGACACGCAAACAGAGCCTTCTCTTCCACACACACACACATTCACACACAGTCTAGCTCCCTCTGACAGTGTGTCTGTCTGACACACACACACACACACTCACATTCCTGCGCTCTCTGACAGTCTATCTGTCTGACACACACACACACACACACAGTCTCTCACACAGTCCACATACGGTGACTTCTGTTTCTCTGAAACGGAATTCAATGGGGGATTAGGTAAACGGAGTGCTTCCATCCAGTAAGTGTGTGTGTGTGTGTGTGAGTGAGTGAGTGAGTGAGTGAGTGAGTGAGTGAGTGAGTGAGTGAGTGAGTGAGTGAGTGAGTGAGTGAGTGAGTGAGTGAGTGAGTGAGTGAGTGAGTGAGTGAGTGAGTGAGTGAGTGAGTGAGTGAGTGAGTGAGTGCGTGAGTGACAATTTCAGACAATGGACAATTTCAGACAATATTTTTAGATTTTCACAAATAAACGGTGTATTTCTCTCTCTCTCAGAAACAAACACAATGTCTCTGTTTCGTACACTGTTTCACACACACGCCTTCAGAGTCTGTCTCAAACAAACACATATCTATGTCTATCACTCTCAGTGCATATCGCAGCAAAAAATACCTCTAATGCTCTGATTCACAGGCACACGCACACTTTCTCTCTCCCAAACCAGCAGTGAATTCTTAAAAACTCAAAGCGCTTCACAGAATAAACTACAGAGTTAATTGACTGAATATTCCTGATGGAAAAGAGGCAGGTAATTGTGCACAGCAGTGTCCCACAAACAGTCACTGTTTGAAGCAATCAATAGATATTTTGGGTTGATTATTACAGTGTGGAGTAAAGAAACCTGGCCAAGTTTCGGCCTAAAGTTAAACCCAATAATCTTTCTTGCAAGGTGTGTGTGCTAAACACTGAGCTGGAGGAATTATGTGCAAAGTCTCACACAAGCAAACACACTCTCACACACAATGCTTTCCCTCTCACACACACGCAGTGTCTCTCAAGTGTACAGTGCCTTCTCTCAAACACACATATTGTCACACTAACAGTCTCTCTGTCACAGGCACAGTGGCCTCTCTTACACTTACTCAGGGTATCGAACTCAGACAGCGCTTCTTTCATACACACGATCTCTCACACACCCACAGTGCCTTCTCTCTCTCTCTTACATACAATTCTCTGGGGGGTTCAGTAAACGGGGTGTGTCTCACGGGGAAGGGAGAGAGTGAACACCTGCCATTTCCAGACAAAGGGAATTTGACACCGTTTCTCTAAACTGCTTTCTTGCCGTCTCTCTCACACACACAGCTTCAAGCCTTGTTATTCTCTGAAATACACTGTTTCGTGCTCCCCCTCACATCGTGTTTGTGAGACAGTTTGTATTCATTCATACAAGCAGTCTGACACACACAGCGATTGAGGAATAAGGTGATAAGGTGGGTAGGTGGGGTTAGAATAGATCACCCATGATCTTATTGAATGGTGGTGCAGGCTTGAGGGCCAGAATGACCTACTCTTGCTCCTAATTCTTAAATGTATATATATATATATACACAATGCATATATATACTGTAGATACATGCATATATATGTGTGTGTATATTTTGCAAGAGCAGTCATTAAATCCACAGAATAAATACTGTCACAATTACACTGTGAAATAAGTTTCCTGTGAACCAGAGCTCCAGGATCCTGCAATGTACACATTCACTTTGAGTTTTTTCCCGATAACTCCTTGATGTTTAGTTTTAGAAACGCTAACTATGTACATTACCTGTTTAAATGACTCTGGTGTCACGTGCCTTCTGCAATATCGCATACTTCCATTCACGAAGTAGCACATCAGCCACGCAGAGAGCGACAGGACGAGAGATGCAGCCAGTAGCTAAAACAGTGAAGATAGAAATCGATTCAGGAGATGCATGTGGCTGTGGGCTGTCAGCTGTACTGCACTGGTGAACACCAACAACACACACACACACACACACACACCAGCACAAACACACCAACACACACACGCACACACACTAACACACATACACACACATATACACATAAACACATAAAACACATAACTATGTACACACACACACACATAGGCAGAGCCAGCAGCTGTCAAGGCCACTCATTATATTTGTTTTAGAAAGTTTAAATTCAGTAAAATCTAAATATATGAAGTCAGCAACTCACTTATTTACCTGTTGCCTTTCATTTATTTCCGTATTGCTCTCTGCTGTGTATCACCCGAACTCTCACTTGGTCTGTAACTGAGTTAACCAAAAAAATCGAGAAAATCGAAGTCCACTATCAGTGTGTTGGTTCAAGGGTTTACATCCCTAAATTAGGAACATAAGAAATTAATAGTTAGGAGCAGGAGTAGGCCATTCAGTCCCTCGAGCCTCCCCCCGCAATTCAATAAAATCATGGCTGATCTATTTTAACTCCACCTACCCGCCTTACCCCATGACCCTTAATCCCTTTATCCACAAGAAATCTATCAATCTCAGTCTTGAATAAGTTCAAGGACTGAACATCTACAGCACTTTGGGGAAGAGAATTCCATAAATTCACTGAACTCTGAGTGAAGAAGTTATTTTCTCAGCTCAGTGCGAAAGGTCTGAAGCCTAATTTTAAGACCGTGACCCCCTGGTTATTGTTACTCCAATCGGCAGAGAAAATCTTCCACTGTCTCTTCTGTCGTGACCCCTGAATAGTTTTTTTTTAAATAAAATCACCTCTGATTCTCGCGAATATAGGCCTAGGTTGCTCAACCTATCCTCATAGCTCATCCCCCTAGAAGTGACTGGTTAGTTCAGGTCCAGTTATCTCGAGGTTACTGTAAACAACTACGCCTCTTTCTCTGAGTGTATTTCTCTCGGTGATTCTCATTATGTGTCCGAATCTTTAATTGATAATCACTTTTTTCTGTCATTCTCAACCTGCCCCTCTGTTTGTCTCTGCGCTTTTAACTCTTGCTCAGGAATTTTCATCCACATGGAGATTGTGAAACTTGGTGTCGTGTTCTCATGGATATCATACAGCCAGCTGACAACAAAGCCTCTTAATCTGTCTCTCTGCCATGGTCCAGCTATTTACCTTTCTCCCCTTTAATTGTTGTACTTTCTCTCTCTCTCTCCCTCTCTATCTATCACTCTCTCTCCCTTTCTATCCCTCTCTCTCGCTTTCGTTGTCTTTCTTTCTCTCTCTCTCTCATTCTCTCTCTCTCTCTCTCTCTATGGATTTCCTTTAGTATTACGTCCCTCTGATTCACGTTAGTTTCTGGCTGCCTCACCCCCCCCCCCCCCCCCCCCCCCCCCTGCATTGACCTACTTTTTTCTTTCTCTCGGTTCCCCAACCCTCAACTCCACCATGCACCCTCTCCCCCCTCCCCGCCCAGCCCCACCACCTCTCAATAGCCTCATCCAAACTTCCATCGGGGAGTTCAATTGCAGATAACTGCCTTGATCGCACTGATCCCCCAGACCAGTGCTCCAGCCCAGAGAATGTGCGATACACGTGGAAGGGAGGAGACCAGAGCTCCATCTTATTCTGCCCAGCACATCAACAAGTACCTGTAGTTCAGCTGTGCAGCGCTGCCCACCGCATGCCAACCTCTCACCCACAGCAGAGAAATGCAGATGCTCTCTGATCCTCCCGGCTCCTTCCTGTTCAGCCCCTTCTCCCCGGGCAACAGTTTGATCACAAAGGTATCCCCACAAACAGTCGTAGATTGACGTGAACAATTTGTTGTAGTTTTTTGGGGGGAAGGATTATTATTAGCCATGTGGAGAGTGGAGGAAACTTGTCCAATGTTTAGCCCTGATCTGCCGGGATTTGAAACAAAGTTCTCTTTCACTTTAACACACAAACAAAATCTCACTCTCAAGATACAGTGCCTCAAATAGAATCTTACGGCACAAAATATGGAGGCCATTCGGCCCATCGAGACAGATCCCGCTTTATAGCCAGCGCAATTTAACCCCAATCCCCAGCTCTCTCCCCATAAACTCGCAAACCCGCCCTCCCTGAATAAATTTCCAATTCTCTTTTAAAATTGATGTTCAAATCGGCCTACACCACGTTTTCAGGCAACGCGTTTCAGATTCGAACAACTCGCTGGGTGAAAACATTTCTCCTCACCTCCACTCAGATTATTTTCGAAACTATATTAAATCTATGACCATGAGGCACTGATATGGTGACCAGTGGAAACAGTTTATCCCTACCTATTCTGTCGAATCCCCTCATGAACTTTACAACCTCTGTTATGTTTACTCTCAAGCTTCTCTGTTCCAATGTGAATAAACCTAGCCTCTCTAGCCTTGCCTCGTATCTTAATTCCTGGTACCATCCCAGTACATCTCCTCACTTTCCCTTTACAATTAACAGCCTTCCTAATGTGTGGTGACCAGAATTGTACACAGTAATCCAGCTGAGCGCTATCCAAAGTTTTATATTTTACTGAGAACTTCCCAACTTTGTACTCTAAGACCATATTTATAAAGTCTTGTATCCCGTTTGCTTTTTTGACAGCCTTGCCGTATAATACGCACAAACCACCAGGTCTCTATGTTGCTTCACAGCCCATAAATTTCACTACCTCGCCTATGTTGCCTCCCCTCATTTCTCCTTCACAAATGCACCATCTCACATTTCTCTACATTAAACTCCATCTGCCACGTGTCTGCCCTTTTTACCATTTGATCTATATCTTGTTGCAGATGACTACTATCCTCCTCGCTATTTACTATCTTTATTAACTTTGTGTCATCTGCAAACATGAACCATGGTAGCGTCTCTTTCGTTCATTTGATGCCCTGTTTGTCTCTTCGGGTTGCAGTACCTCAGGCCTTGTTTCTGGTAAACCTGAGCTTCATACTCTGTGAGATTGCGTAATCTAATTCTAATTTTCTCTTGTATTTGCAAATACATATGTTAACCCTTCCCTTTCTTTCTATCTCGTTCATACCTCAGTCACATCCACCTTCACATAGACTCTGATCAATAGGGTCTCTCTCAAACACATCCTAGAGTATATATGACACACACATAGATTTGCACCTGCATACTGTTATTATCACAATATATCGCTCCCTCTATCACACATAAAGCTCGTCTCTCGTTCACGTAAACAGAATGTCTCTAAACATACATTTAGCTTGTCTACATGTAAACGGTTTATTCCTTGAATTCGCACAAACTCATATGTAATTTTGCTCTCCTCTTGCTCACCCCCCCTCCACCCACCAACACACATCCATAAATTTACACGTCGCACACACACACACCCGTGCACGATGCTCTGTTTCTCACTCGCACTGACACAAGTGATCCCCTGAAAATTATTTACCCCACCACCCCCCACACACACATCCTGCCCTGTTTGCCTCTGTGTGTCTTTGCCTTTGTGTGTATCTCTCACACACCCATATCAACCCCTCCCACCCCACACACACCCCTCCCATACACACACATACTCACGGTGCCCTGCCTGTCTCGCAGATCCCACCACATATTCACACACATACACTCACAGGCTGATGTGCCTTTCTCTCACAATCGCAAACACTGTGTTCACTTGTAACACACTCAGTGTCATTCTCACATACAGTAGCACACAAACACACACTGCATGGCAATGTCTGTTTTTTTCCTGGGTAACGTAGTACCTAATGCTTTGTCTCACATAAATATATACCTAATACAGTGTGGGGGCAGGAAAACCTGGTGAGAGTATGTAAACCGGATTAACTGGTTCCTCCAGACAAAAGGAGTTTGACATTTGCTCTAAATCCCGTATTTAGTTTCTCACATACACGCCCACACAGAGGTTCTGTCTTTCGTACACAAGTCTCACAAACATTCACTGATTTTTGTCTTACACACACTCAGTGTCTCACCGATACAACGCCTTCTCTCTCATAAGCACATGGATCATATAATAAGTTTCTCACACATCGACATTACCTGTGTGGGGACAGAGAGATAATGTCTCTATGTCACACATATAATCTCTCATTTACTCTCTTTCTCTCTCTCTCACACACACACACACACAAATATCAAGTGTTCTGATGAAGGGCCGTGGTCTCGCAACATTGACTCACTTGACTTTCTCCATCAATGCTGCCTGACCTGCTGAGTTTTCCCAGCGAATTCTGTTTATGTTCCTGTCAGTGCCTTCTCGCTCTGTGAAATCACACTGACTCTCTGCACACACAGAGCTTCTCACACATGCGCATTTTCACTTTAATGCACCTAATATCTTGAACAGTCTTTCTGACACGCAAACAGAGCCTTCTCTTCCACACACACACATTCACACTCACACACAGACAGTCTAGCTCCCTCTGACAGTGTGTCTGTCTGACACACACACACTCACATTCCTGCTCTCTCAGACAGTCTATCTGTCCGACACACACACACAAACACATACACACAGTCTATCATAGACACATACGGAGACTATAATGACTGTTTCTCTGAAACTGAATTCAATGGGGGATTAGGTAAACGGAGTGCTTCTATCCAGTAAGTGTGTGTGTGTGTCTGTGTGGTGTTTGTGTGTGTGTCTGTGATGTGTGTGTGTGTGTCTGTATGTGTGTCTGTGTGTGTGTCTGTGTGTCTGTGTGTGTGTCTGTGTGTCTGTGTGTGTGTGTGTGAGTGAGTGAGTGAGTGAGTGAGTGAGTGAGTGAGTGAGTGAGTGAGTGAGTGAGTGAGTGAGTGAGTGAGTGAGTGAGTGAGTGAGTGAGTGAGTGAGTGAGTGAGTGAGTGAGTGAGTGAGTGAGTGAGTGAGTGAGTGAGTGAGTGAGTGAGTGAGAGTGACAATTTCAGACAATGGAATAAATATTTTTAGATTTTCACAAATAAACGGTTTATTTCTCTCTCTCTCAGAAACAAACAAAATGTCTCTGTTTCGTACAATGTTTCACACACACGCCTTCAGAGTCTGTCTCAAACAAACACATATCTATGTCTCTCACACTCAGTGCATATCTCAGCAGAAAAAATACCTCTAGTGCTCTCATTCACAGGCACACGCACACTTTCTCTCTCCCAAACCAGCAGTGAATTCTTGAAAACTCAAAGCGCTTCACAGAATAAACTACAGAGTTAATTGACTGAATATTCCTGATGGAAAAGAGGCAGGTAATTGTACACAGCAGTGTCCCACAAAGAGTCACTGTTTGAAGCAATCAATAGATATTTTGGGTTGATTATTACAGTGTGGAGTAAAGACAAGTTTCGGCCCAAAGGTAAACCCAATAATCTTTCTTGCAAGGTGCTTGTGCTAAACACTGAGCTAGAGGAATTATGTGCAAAGTCTCACACAAGCAAACACACTCTCACACACTGCTTTCCCTCTCACACACACGCAGTGTCTCTCAAGTGTACAGTGCCTTCTCTCAAACACACATATTGTCACACTAACAGTCTCTCTGTCACAGGCACAGTGGCCTCTCTTACACATACTCAGGGTATCAAACTCAGACAGCGCTTCTTTCATACACACGATCTCTCACACACCCACAGTGCCTTCTCTCTCTCTCTTACATACAATTCTCTGTGGGGTTAAGTAAACGGGGTGTGTCTCACGGGGAAGCCAGAGAGTGAACACCTGCCATTTCCAGACAAAGGGAATTTGACACCGTTTCTCTAAACTGCTTTCTTGCCGTCTCTCTCACACATACAGCTTCAAGCCTTGTTATTCTCTGAAATACACTGTTTCGTTCTCCCCCTCACACCGTGTTTGTGAGACTGTTTGTATTCGTTCATACAAGCAGTCTGACACACACACACATAGTCACTCTCACACAAATACAGTCTACCCCACACACAGTGTCTACCCCCAAATATAGTCTCTTATTCTGCAACACGCACAGCCTCTTTCCATGCCATACACACATATTGTCTGTGTCTCAAACAGTGTCAATTCTCTCACACACATGCCCACACACACACAGTGCTACCCTCTGTACAGACACAGAGAACACACAACAGTCTCCCTCACACCTGCTTACCGACTACTGATCTCTCCCACTGTGGCTCTCAAATAGTGTTTCTCTCAGACACATGATCAGTGCTCACTCACACAAATACACTGCCCCCCCTCTCTCTAGCTCTCTCTGTTACATACATTGTACTCGATTTATCACACAGACTCTCACACGGATACAGTGCCTTCTCTCTCTCTCACACACACAGACACACAAATACTATGTACGATTAGGTAAACCTGCCTCTTCAAACCAACGATCGTGATAATGCGCACAGAATGTGGGCCACCCTTTAGTTTCCAATGTTTCTGGTCCACGTCTGACTAAAGGTTGTGGACACCAAAGGTCCACTGAGTTTCCTTTCTCCACAGATGCTGCCTGACCTGCCGAGTCCTCCCAGAGATTTCTGTTCAGCTTCAAATTGCCAACAGCTTCTGTTTCCTGCGCGTTTAAGAGAGTCAGCACATTCGTTTGCAGACAATCGTATTTTACACTGTTTCTCTGAGAAAAACTTAACTCGTTTCCTTCTTACATACACACAAACTATTTATCTCTTTGGTAGACACATAATTACACACATACACACCATCTGCCTCCAACGCAAGATAGATAGTCTGTGTCACACACATGTCTCTCTAACATACATTTATATATTTATCTTTCCTCCATAACACTCCTTATCCTGGGAAATGCACATATACAATCTCTCCCTGTCACACACAGTGATCCAGCCCACTGAAACATTTCAACTGTTCTCCCATAAACACACAGAGTTTCCCTCTCTACATATCTATTCATGACAATGTTGCTCTCTCTCTCTCGTCAAGTGTCCTTGTCACACACAGTGCTGAATTACAAACGCAGCCTCCTTTACACACAGACACAATGTCTATCTCCTATTAAAAACAGACGCCGTGTTTATCCCACACACCTACACAGTCCCTTTCACACGTCCCTACATGGCCTTGACTCTCACACACAAAACTCTGAACAAACAGATGCACATTTTGCCTCTCACTCACACAACAAAGTGTGTGTCACTACCATTCCCTTCATGTCTGATCCACTGTGTCCTCTCTTAAAGTAAATGATTGCTGTCCCCGACATTGTGTGTTGTTTATATCAATAGACACACACATACAGTGTCTGGCCTCCCTCACACACAATAAGCAATGGGTTCAGGTGAAGAGAGAGATACTGAGCTCATTACATTTCCAGACAAAGCCATTCTCACACCGTTTCTATGCAATGATGCCTTGCCCTGTCTCCCACACATACACCAAGGTTGTTTGTCTCTGTTCTACACACAGACGGACAAGTTTACATCCTTTGCACAGACACACAAACACAGACAGTCTGTGTCTCACGCCCGCAGCCAGTGCCACAAATATAGGCTGTAGTCACTGTCTCTGAGACACATTACCTCAGGCCTTGGCTCTCAGCCACCTGTGCCCGACACTCTGCGGTGTGGCGTCAATCCGGCGCCTCCCTCCGGTCAGTAGCTTCCATTCCCGGTAATCAAACCGTCTCTCAAACCGTGTGTGTGAGGGGGGGGGAGAGACAGACTGTGGGGTTCAGAGAGAAGCAGAGCTGGAAGCTGCGTGTGTGAGAGAGAGAGAGAGAGAGAGAGACGGCAAGTAAAGCAGGTGAGAGAAACGGTGTCAAATTCCCTTGGTCTGGAAATGGCAGGTGTTCAGTCTCTCGGAGAGACACACCCCGTTCAATTAACCCCACAGAGTATTGTGTGTGTGTGTGTGTGTGTGAGAGAGAAGGCACTGTGTGTGTGTGAGAGAGAGATTGTGTTTGTGTGTGTGAGAGAGAGAGATTGTGTGTGTGTGTGAGAGAGAGATTGTGTGTGTGTGTGAGAGAGATTGTGTGTGTGTGTGTGAGAGAGATTGTGTGTGTGTGTGTGAGAGAGAGATTGTGTGTGTGTGAGAGAGAGATTGTGTGTGTGTGTGAGAGAGAGATTGTGTGTGTGTGTGAGAGAGATTGTGTGTGTGTGTGAGAGAGAGAGATTGTGTGTGTGTGAGAGAGATTGTGTGTGTGTGAGAGAGAGATTGTGTGTGTGTGTGTGTGAGAGAGAGAGAGAGATTGTGTGTGTGTGCGTGTGAGAGAGAGATTGTGTGAGTGTGTGACACACACACACTCACACACAAGTGAGGGTGGTGTGAGTGTGTGACGGGTGTGATTTTTAAGTGGTGTCAGTGAGTGATGTGTTGTGTTTGTGAAGGGTTGTGAGTGTGAGGCGATGTGAGTGTGAGTAGATGTGAGTGTGAGTATGTGTGAGCAGGTGTGAGTGTGAGGGGGGGGTGAGTGTGAGTGTGAGCAGGTGTGAGTGTGAGCAGGTGTGAGTGTGAGGAGGGTGAGAGTGTGTGTGTGTGAGCAGGTGTGAGGCGTGCGTGAGTGTGAGTGTGAGCAGGTGTGAGTGTGAGTGTGAGGGGAGGGTTGATGGGGATGGACTGACTGATGGGTTACTGGCCGGGGAGGCTGGTTGGTTGGTGTGAGTTAATGAGGTGGCTGGTGATGGAGACTGACTGACTGACCCTCACGTTGCCCTCTGGTGTGGAGCCTGTAGCTCAGGGGTGACAGCCCTCGCCTGGCGAGCCGCAGACCCGGGTTCCATTCCCGGCCTCACCTCGAGCCGAGTCTCCTCCTCCACCCGCCTGACACACACACAACAACAACAACAACAGCAATAATAAAATGGCCGCCCCCCCCCCCCCCCCGGCTGTTTGTGGGGGAGGCTGCCGGGCGCCATCGGCTGCCGCGTTTCACCCACAAAACACACAGTCACTTCACCGGACATTGAGTCCCGTGAGGAGATTCCAGGTGAGGAGAGGACGGGACAAAACACCCGGAAAATGGCGGATTATTATCCCTGTTATTGTGGCTCTCACTGCGTCTCTCTCTCTCTCTCTGTGTTTCTCTCAGTCGCTCTCCCGCTAAACACACAGTCACTACACTGTATCTCTCCAACACAGTCACTACACTGTGTCCCCCCACTAAACACACAGTCACTACACTGTGACCCCTCTAAACACACAGTCACTACACTGTGACCCCCCTAAACACAGTCACTACACTGTGACCCTCAAACACAGTCACTACACTGTGACCCCCCCTAAACAAACAGTCACTACAGTGACCCTCAAACACAGTCACTACACTGTGACCCCCCTAAACACACAGTCACTACACTGTGACCCCCCTAAACACACAGTCACTACACTGTGACCCTCAAACACAGTCACTACACTGTGACCCTCAAACACAGTCACTACACTGTGACCCTCAAACACAGTCACTAAACTGTGACCCTCACACACAGTCACTAAACTGTGACCCTCACACAGTCACTAAACTCTGACCCTCACACACAGTCACTACACTGTGACCCCCCTGAACACACAGTCACTACACTGTGACACTCCAACACAGTCACTACACTGTGAGCCCCCCTAAACACACAGTCACTACACTGTGACCCTCAAACACAGTCACTACACTGTGACCCCCCTGAACACACAGTCACTACACTTGACAGTGAACGAGCGTTTCCGGTGCGCGTCCCGTGACTGGTTTGAGGCGCCAGACGCCAGCGTCACTAATATTATTATTGTTATATTATTATTAAATGTGAAGCCTCTTTTACCTCAGAGACTTTCGGCGGCGAAACTAAACAGCCGTTGGCTGCGCGCGCAGCTCCAACCGTCGCCTCCCCCGAGCGCTGGCAGTTTGGCGCTTTTCAAATTGGGCTAAAATGGGCGGAGCCGCGCGACGGGGCGGGGTCTGCGGGTCACGTGGAAGCGAGCGCTGGGCCTTGTGGGTAACGTGACGCGGGCGGGCCTGGTGGGTCACGTGGCAGGCCTGGCTGGTCACATGGGGTACCTCACTCTGCCCCCCCCACACCCACCACCAACCATTGTGTATGTATATACACACACAGTATATACTCAGTGTACACTCACGGACAGGCAGACAGACAGTCTGAACTGGGTCTCTCTCACTTGGCTGCTCATGTGAAGATTTTCTCTGATGATTTGCTCCGCCAGTGGCCCAGTGATAGAGCGTGACGCACACACACAGATATACAGACACACACACACAGATATACAGACACACACACAGATATACAGACACACACACAGATATACAGACACACACAGATATACAGACACACACACAGATATACAGACACACACACACAGATATACAGACACACACATACACAGATATACAGACACACACACAGATATACAGACACATACACAGATATACAGACACACACACAGGTATACAGACACACACACAGATATATAGACACACACACACAGATATACAGACACACACATACACAGATATACAGCCACACACACAGATATACAGACACACACACAGATATACAGACACACACAGATATACAGACACACAGATATACCGACACACACACACAGATATACAGACACACACAGATATACAGACACATAGATATACAGACACACACAGAGATATACAGACACATACATACACAGATATACAGACACACACACAGATATACAGACACATACACAGATATACAGATACATACACAGATATACAGACGCATACACACAGATATACATACACAGATATACAGACACACACACAGATATACAGACACACACACAGATATACAGACATACACACAGATATGCAGACACACAGATATACAGACGCACACACACATAGATATACAGACATACACAGATATACGGACACACACACAGATATACAGACGCACACACACAGATATACAGATACACACAGATATACAGACACATACACAGATATACAGAAGCATACACACAGATATACAGACACACACACAGATATACAGACGCACACACACATAGATATACAGACACACACAGATATACGGACACACACACAGATATACAGACGCATACACACAGATATACAGTCGTACGCACACAGATATACAGATGCACACACACAGATATACAGACGCACACGCACAGATATACAGACACATACACACAGATATACAGACGCATACACACAGATATACAGACGCACACACACAGATTCATAGATTCATAGAATTTTATGGCACAGAAGGAGGACATTTGGCCCATCTAGTCTGTGCCGGCTCTTTGAAAAGAGCGATTCAATCCCACTGCCCTGCCCACTCCCCATAGCCTAATAGACCCGTTCTCCCTAAATAAAGATCTAATTCCCTTTTAAAAGTTGTTATCGAATCAGCCTCCACCACCTTTTCAGGCAATGCATTCCAGATTCGAACAACCCGCTGAGTGAAAACATTTCTCCTCAGCTCCCATCTACTTCGCCTTTAAACTATTTTAAATCTGTGACCACGATCTGTTCTCTCTCTCGCTCTCTCTCACTCTCAGTCTCTCTCTCTCTCTCACTCCCTCTCTCTCAGTCTCTCTCTCAATCTCAGTCTCTCTCTGTCTCTGTTGCATCTCTCTCTCTCTCTCTCACTCAGCCTCTCTCTCTCTCTCAGTCTCTGTCTCAGTCTCTCTCTCAGTCTCTCTCTCTTTCTCTCGCAGTCTCTCTCTCTCTCTCTCTCTCTCTCTGTCCGACTCTCTGTTTCTCTCTGTCTCTCTCCCTGTCTCAGTTGTTCTCTCTCTCTCTCTCTCACTCCCCCTCTCTCATTCTCTCTCTCAATCTCAGTCTCTCTCTCCGTCGCGTCTCTCTCTCTCTCTAGTCTCTCTGTCTCAGTCTCTCTCTCTCTCAATCTCTCAGTCTCTCTCTCTCAGTCTCTTTCAGTCTCTCTCTCTCTCTCTCTCTCAGTCTCTCTGTCTCAGTCTCTCTGTCTCAGTCTCTCTGTCTCTCTCAGTCTCTCTGTCTCTCTCAGTCTCTCTCTATCTCTCAGTCTTTCTCTGAGTTTCTCTCTCTCTCTTTCCATCTCTCTCTCTCAGTCTCTCTCTCTCAGTCTCTCTCCCACTCCCTCTCTCTCAGTCTCTCTCTCAATCTCAGTCTCTCTCTCTCTCCGTTGTTTCTCTCTCTCACACTCAGCCTCTCTCTCTCTCTCTCTCTCTCTCAGTCTCTCTCTCAGTCTCTCTCTCTCTCTCTCTCTCTCTCTCAGTCTCTCTGATTCCCTCTGTCGCTCTCCCTATCTCAGTTGGTCTCTCTCTCTCAGTCTCTCTCTCTCTCTCACTCCCCCTCTCTCATTCTCTCTCTCTCCGTCGCATCTCTCTCTCTCAGTCTCTCTGTCTCAGTCTCTCTCTCTCTGTCTCTCTCTCATTCTCTCTCTGTCTCTCTCTCTCTCTGTCTGTCCCATTCTCTCTCTCTCTCTCAGTCTCTCTCTCGCTCTCCCTCCCTCTCTGTCTCTCTCTGTCTCCGTCGTTCTCTCTCTCTCAGTCTCTCACCCCCCCTCTCTATCTCAGTCTCCCTCTCTTCCTCTCTCTTTGTCTATCTGTCTGTCTGTCTGTCTGTCTGTCTGTCTCTCTCTGTGTCTCAGTCGTTCTCTCTCTCTCTCAGTCTCTGTCTCTCATTCCCTCTCTCTCTCTCTCAGTCTCTCTCTCTCTCTGTCCGTCTCTCTGTTTCTCTGTCTCTCTCTCTGTCTCAGTTGTTCTCTCTCTCTCTCTCTCTCTCTCTCTCTCTCTCAATCTCTGTCTCTCTCTCATTCTCTCTCTCAATCTCAGTCTCTCTCTCTCTCTCTCTCTGTCACTCTCTGAGTTTCTCTCTCTGTTTCCATCTCTCTGTCCATCTCTCTGTTTCTCTCTGTCGCTCTCTCTATCTCAGTTGTTCTCTCTCTCTCTCACTCTCAGTCTCTCTCTCTGTCCGTCTCTCTGTTTCCCAGTCTCTGTCTCCCTCAGTCTCTGTCTCCCTCAGTCTCTCTCTCACTCCCTCTCTCTCAGTCTCTCTCTCTGTCCGTCTCTCTGTCTCAGTTGTTCTCTCTCTCTCTCTCTCAGTCTCTCTCTCTCAGTCTCGCTCTCTCAGTCTCTCTCTCTCAGTCTCTCTCTCTCTTTCTCCATCGTGTCTCACTCTCTCTCTGAGTCTCTCTCTCTCTCTCCCCGTCCGTCTCTGTTTCTCTCTCACTCTCAATCTCAGTCTCTCTCTCTCTCTCTGTCTCTTTCTCTCTCAGTCTCTCTCTCTCTCAGTCTCTCTCTCTCTCTCAGTCTCTCTGTCACTCTCCCTGTCTGTATCTCTATATCTCTTTCAGTCTCTCTCTCATCCCCCCCCCCCCATCTCTCGCTCTCTGTCTCTCTCTGTCTCTCTCTCTCTCTCTGTCTCTCTCTGTGTGTGTCTCTCTCTCTATCTCTCTCAGTCTCTCTCTCTTTCCATCTCACTCTCTCAGTCTATCTCTCTCTGTCTGTCTCTCTGTCTCTCTCTCACTCTCAGTCTGTCTCTCACTCTCTGTCTCTCAGTCTCTGTCTCTCAGTCTATCTCTCACTCTCAGTCTGTCTCTCTCTCTCTGTCTCTCTCTCTCTCTCTCAGTCTCTCTCTCTCTCACTCCCCCTCTCTCATTCGCTCTCTCTCTCGCAATCTCTCTCTCAATCTCATTCACTCTCTCTCAATCTCATTCACTCTCTCTGTCTCTCTCTGAGACTCTCTCTCTCTCCGTCCGTCTCTGTTTCTCTCTGTCTCTCTGTTTCGGTTGTTGTCTCTCTCTCTCTCTCTCTTCACACTCTCAGTCTCTCTCTCTCTGTTTCTCTCTGTCTCTCTCTCACTCTCAGTCTCTCCCCAGCTAGCATTCGAATGTTCACTAAACGTTCACTGAACGTTCAGAGAACAACTTTTACCAGCGAAACGTAAATTGCATCTGCTTTCAATTTTTATTCATTGTCTATTGTTTTTACTTAAGCCTGATGTGTCACTGTTGACTGATGGGCAGTTTTTAGAATTTGATTTAGTTTTTGTTAATACGTTATCTGAACGTTGTCTGAACGTTGTGCCTCATGTTTATAGCCTTGATATTGTTAAATAGTCTTGAGTTGTGTGTGTGTGTGTGTGTGTTTGCAATAACATAGAATTACAACTTCAATGTTAGGATGTCGAGGTCATTTTGTATTTTTTCTTCATATTTTCCATATTTTCGGGGACCAATGAAACAGCAACGGCTGGACGTTCAGTGAACGTTCAGTGAACTAAGTTCAGTTAGTTTTATTAATGTTATTATAATTGCCACCGGAACATTAATGTTTTATTAAGATTTATACTTTGATCGACTTACACTGGAGGAAACGGCCGATTCCCGCTATTTTCCGATCACAGTTACTCTCGGGGTTTGCCATTTGGCCGGAAAAAAACGGCCAAATTCGAGAAATCTGGCCTTAGACCATTTGGTATGTCCGAGAAAAACATTTCTTCCCCCACATTGATTTGGCCCTTTAACATTAGTTTGGCCGTGAAATGATTTTCTTTGGGTTTTCATTGTTTAGTTTATTCTTTCTGTCTCTGTGTGTTTTATGACTGGCAGATGCCGCAGAAAAACACTGAAAGCCATTATAACTCTTCCCAAAAGTATAGGGAGAGTCGCTCTCAAGCGTTGTTCTCGAGTCATGAGGCCACGGCAGAGGAACTTCATTCTCCACCTCCCCCTCCACATAGATTTGCAAGTAGTACGTACGCATGTGCGCACACATACTAGTACATGTATAGGTACACGCATACACACATTATACTAGTACATGTATAGGTACACGCACACACACATTATACTAGTACATGTATACGTACACGCACACACACATTATACTAGTACATTGTATACGTACACGCACACACACATTATACTAGTACATGTATACGTACACGCGCACACACACACACATTATACTAGTACACGGGCGCGCGTCGACCAAACGATCAGGTGGTGATTTGGCCGAGCCACGTGCCGCGCCGGAGGTGAGTCGAGGTAGTCGTGGCCGCGCGCTCTCTGCCACATTAACAGGTCAGTACACAGGGGTCTTAATGGGGGGGTGCGGATTGCTAGTGATGGGACCAACAATGGCCGGGGGCTTGGGGGCTGCCCCCGAAGCCCCCTCGAGGCTCCGACGGTTTACACAGGTGACTGTGTGTTTTTATATCTGTGTGTGTGTCTGTATATCTGTGTATGTGTCTGTATACCTGTGTGTGTGTCTGTATACCTGTGTGTGTGCGTCTGTATACCTGTGTGTGTGTCTGTATATCTGTGTGTGTGTCTGTATATCTGTGTGTGTGTCTGCATATCTGTGTGTGTGTGTCTCTGTATCTGTGTGTGTGTGTCTCTATATCTGTGTGTGTGTGTCTGTATATCTGTGTGTGTGTCTGTATATCTGTGTGTGTGTGTCTGTATATCTGTGTGTGTGTCTGTATACCTGTGTGTGTGCGTCTGTATATCTGTGTGTGTGCGTCTGTATATCTGTGTGTGTGTCTGTATATCTGTGTGTGTGCGTCACGCTCTATCACTGGGCCACTGGTGGAGCAAATCATCAGAGAAAATCTTCACATGAGCAGCCAAGTGAGAGAGACCCAGTTCAGACTGTCTGTCTGCCTGTCCGTGAGTGTACACTGAGTATATACTGTGTGTGTATATACATACACAATGGTTGGTGGTGGGGGGGGGGGGGCAGAGTGAGGTACGCCATGTGACCAGCCAGGCCCGCCCCCTGCCACGTGACCCACCAGGCCCGCCCCCGTCACGTGACCCACAAGGCCCAGCGCTCGCTTCCACGTGACCCGCAGACCCCGCCCCGTCGCGCGGCTCCGCCCATTTTAGCCCAATTTGAAAAGCGCCAAACTGCCAGCGCTCGGGGGGAGGCGACGGTTGGAGCTGCGCGCGCAGCCAACGGCCGTTTAGTTTCGCCGCCGAAAGTCTCTGAGGTAAAAGAGGCTTCACATTTAATAATAATATAACAATAATAATATTAGTGACGCTGGCGTCTGGCGCCTCAAACCAGTCACAGGACGCGCACCGGAAACACTCGTTCACTGTCTAGTGTAGTGACTGTGTGTTCAGGGGGGTCACAGTGTAGTGACTGTGTGTGAGGGACACAGTGTAGTGACTGTGTATGAGGGTCAGAGTTTAGTGACTGTGTTTGAGGGTCACAATGTAGTGACTGTGTGTTTAGGGGGGTTACAGTGTAGTGACTGTTGGAGGGTCACAGTGTAGTGACTGTGTTTAGGGGGGGTCACAGTGTAGTGAATGTGTTGGGGGGTCACGGGTTAGTGACTGTGTTTGAGGGTCACAGTGTAGTGACTGTGTGTTTAGGTGGGTCACGGGTTAGTGACTGTGTTTCACGGTCACAGTGTAGTGACTGTGTGTTTTGCGGGAGAGCGACTGAGAGAAACACAGAGAGAGAGAGAGAGAGGCAGTGAGAGCCACAATAACAGGGATAATAATCCACCATTTTCCGGGCATTTTGTCCCGTCCTCTCCTCACCTGGAATCTCCTCACGGGACTCAATGTCCGGTGTAGTGACTGTGTGTTTTGTGGGTGAAACGCAACCTTCCCCACAAACAGCCGGGGGTGGTGGGGGGGGGGGCGCCAATTTTATTATTGCTGTTGTTGCTGTTGTTGTTGTGTGTGTCAGGCGGGTGGAGGAGGAGACTCGGCTCGAGGTGAGGCCGGGAATGGAACCCGGGTCTGCGGCTCGCCAGGCGAGGGCTGTCACCCCTGAGCTACAGGCTCCACACCAGAGGGCAACGTGAGGGTCAGTCAGTCAGTCTCCATCACCAGCCACCTCATTAACTCACACCAACCAACCAGCCTCCCCGGCCAGTAACCCATCAGTCAGTCCATCCCCATCAACCCTCCCCTCACACTCACACCTCCTCACACACACACTCACACCACCCTCACACTCACACTGACACTCACACTCACACCTCCTCAAACTCACACTCACACCTGATCAGTGCTCACACACAAACTCACTTCCCCCTCACACTCATACCTGCTCACACACACTCACACCCCCCTCACACTCACACCACACTCACACTCACACGTAATTTGCGAGTGGATGACAGTGAGTGAATTTTGTGGTTTCACTTCCAGTGCCTCCAGTTAAACCAACGTTTTTATTTACCAGTTAGAAGGAAAAAAATTAAGACAGAAGGACTAGGACAATACACAAAACGCAATTATAATAAACTATGAGTGCATCATATTTTGTGTATTCTGTTAGTCTTCCTGTCTCAATGTTCTTCATCTAACTGTCAAATCAGTGCTTGAGCTTTCAATCATGCAGTTTGTGATATGTGTACATGGAGTGCTCAAACACTGATTTGAGATATTTGTAAACACACAGCAAGATGGTGGGTTGAAGGACATCATCTCATAGTCTTTCTGAAGCTAATTTACTTCTGATAGCTTTCTGACACTATGTGGCTCCATACAGAATCATCAATACTGTTTCTATGGCCTGTTTTCCAGGCAATAAAGTATCTATAATACCTGGAAGATGATTCGTGTTCATTCTTCTATTACCATCTCTGGAACAAGCCACAATCTCTCCACCGTTTGATTCCTTGCCGATTCTGCCTGACTCATGGGCTAGCTTGATTCGTTGTATTCCAGTCTCTTGTTTAGCATCCCTAACTGGGAAGTTGGGGCACCCACCGACTCAATGAACTAACTGATATACTGGTATTTTTGTTCCAAATCTATGTATGCCATTTATATTTCCTAGGGTCCTCCGCTGCTTACTTGGATTGAAAGGTGGTGTTTGGTAATGTGCAGAGGAGCTAATCGCTAATGGAAGAAACGGAGAGGTGGAAAGGCAGCATTCAGCATTAAGGTATATCTGTATCATTTGTGGAGTATATAACACCTCAATGTGCAACAATTTTTTATTGTTGCAAAAAATTTCAACAATCTGGATTGAGAGAATAACATTTAACTGTAAAGAATATAATGTGAAACAATAATATACATCTTCCAAATGAAGAGCTCTTTATACAATCTAGTAATTATTATTACAGTCAAATATCAGGATATTTCTTTTTGAATCTACAATGTTGTGAAGACCAAAGAGACCAAAGAGAGCAACACAGCTAAACATTATTACGTGAAAGGTCCAGTAAGAGAGTGATGGGGTAAGCGAAGATAGATTTCATTCGCTGCCTGAATTGAGTCTGGGTTACACCATAGATGACGGTGTTGGTGCAGGAGCTGAGGTACTGCAACATATAACCCACTTGCTCAGCAATGGTGAACGACCTGTTGTAGTTCGAATGTGACATCTGTGCCTCAGTTACCATAGAAAACATGTAGATTACCACATAGGTGAGCCACAGCAACACGAAGGTCCCTGAGATGGTAAACAAAAGGATAATAGATTTCTGCCGACTCTCCATCTCATCGTCCTTCTGCCTCGCAGCTCCTTTTAGACGCTGGCGCACTCTGCTGGCCAATAGCACATGCCTGATAGTCAGATAGTTGAAGAAGAGGATGAGGATGAAGGGAAGCAGTGGGTTTACAATCAAGTCCAAAAAGGCAAATACCCTCCAGCCAAAGTCAGTATAACAGCTGGGCTTGAGAGTGCAGAACCAGGGCTGCCCATTGATCATCATCCTCATTTGGTAAACAAAATACATGGGGATATTCTCCAAGCATAAAAATGCACAGATTGTCCAGATCACCAGTCCCGCTGTCCTCTCGGTGCAGTATTTGGGTTTGAGCTTTGGGCAGCAGATGGCAATGAAGCGGTCGAAGGTGAAGGCCATGGTCAGCCAGACAGAGGCTTCAATGATGAAGAAGCGCAACACAAGGTGCATTCTGCACACGGGGGTCTGGAACAAGGGCATGTGCGGCAGGTGGAGCAGAAATGTCTTCCTCAGGATCACACCAATCAATATGACCAGCATATCAGCAACAGCCATGGCGACCAGGTAACGGGTGACACATTTGGAGAGTCCATACATTCCCTGGGCCAGGACCACAATTGTTAATATGGTTGCTGCAGAAAATTCACAAACAGAATCATCAATATTTTAACTCTGGGAATGTGAATGATGCTGGCTCATGCTTGATCGCGCCTGACATAAAACTGTGATAGTAATGTTAGCAATTGACATGGTGCTTCGAAAGTTATTTAGACATCTTAACTTAAGGCGGTGACCAGATTATAAATATTACAGCCAATCGCCCGAAGCCATTCGGGTGATTGTGACTGTGCTGCATATTCTGTACAGTGAAGTGAAGGTACATTTTATAAGTGAAACGCAGCGACCAATTGTGCAAACAGTGCCGTACAAATAGTCATAGGTTCGTTGACCAAATAAACGATTTTTGGTTGTTTATTACCCCTGGAAAAGCAATCTACTAACCAACTGATATCTGTGCCCCCAGTTGATTGGTTGCTCCCATCGTCTGTGCCTGACTGGTTAGACAGGTGCCAAAAGCAGGCCGTTCGGCAAATACTCTCAAGCACTGCTGTAGATAGACTGGTAACCTGGCTTATTAGCACAATTTCGAGAGACAGATATTCCAAATTGGTCTGCTACCAAACTGAATATGGTTGAGCACGTAGCTTGACAGACAGAGATGAATAACACGATTGTCTGAGTCAAGCGATATGTTTGTATATCTCTCCAGATGCTGAGATATTTCCTTCTGTATGGAATAAAGTACATATGTGGATTTATATCTGTTATATCTGTTTTAGAAACTCTAAAGCACTTGAAGAGTTTTCAATGGTATCAGGTACCCCGCACATAAAACATAACAGAATCACATTCAGAAGGCAATTCAGATCTGCTTCCTGAATCTGATCCTCTCACCTCCAGTATCTACATCCCACATCTTCCCATTGTAGCAGCAACGTGCTTCTTAAACATATCCCAAGATGCAGCTTCACACTTGCTTCCTGGTAATAGTGTGGTAATTATTTCCAATTATGTGCAAATAAATATTCTTCTCTTCAGTTTGTCCTGATGAATATAAACCTGCAGCATGTGGTAGCCTGAAATTATTAATATTTCTTTACCTTCTCAAGCCCAGGTATCGTATTTAGTATAATTGCAGATTAGCATATTTCAAATGTATTTCATTTGATATCCAGTTCTTTATTAGACACTGAAAATTTCAGGAGGTTCACCTCATCGGTAGTTGCTATCAGATCATCCTACAACCCTGATTCGCTCCATTGTTATGAATTGCTAATGGTATGCTTATTAAACACCTCCTGTAACTTTCGAGAGAAATTATATTCGTAGTGCACCTGGCGAGTCCTCTCTCTCTCTCTACATATTAAAGCAGATTATCATCCACTCCTCTCTCATATTCTGAATTGAAGTCATAACCAATCGATGAACTAATTACATCCCTATTGATGTTTCATCTGATACTAATAATTATGATTTTGTGCTCCAAATAATAATGATAGTAATCCATGCATTCAATACAGTGCCTCATATAATCTCTGAGATGCATCAAATCATTTCGCAGAATACACTGTCAAGTAGATTCGTTGTAGATTTTATTGGGAAATTGAGACAGTTCGTAGTGTACAGAAGTGACTGGGAAAATTATGTGGTATGAGTGAGCAAATAATAATTATTACTATTATTTTTGAAGAGATTATTAACCCTGTAAAATCGATCTCTCTTTGTCTCTGAGTCAGGTTTCTCCTTACTGCTAGTCAAACAGCGGGGCTTGGGCAAGGCAAGTTGCCCAACATTTTATCTTGCCCTGAGTTTACTACACGTGGCAAATCAATCCAATGTAGCTCATTGATTGGAGCACGCGACTCAGAAGCGACAGACCTGGGTTCAATTCCAGATATGCCTAGACAGGATACCTTAGTCCACATGACTAATAATTACAAAGCCAGTCGATGTGGACTTCAACTTGACTAGGTTTCTAGTGAATACGATCTCCAGAAACACTTTTCTTGGAGAAGAATATATGGGTTCCGTACCTGTGACACGGGGACCACGATTATATAGTGTGTTTTAATTGATGAAGTTACCTGATGTTGCTCCGAGAAAACCATTACCTCTCTCTACTTTCCCTTGCAGTTAGTTCTCACATCACCGCTGACCGGGTCAGTTTAGCTCTTAAGTCAAAGAAACACTATTTCCACGGGTACAGCTACAGATGTGGAGCAACACTACATGTCTATAGAAAAGCGAATCCCTTTCCAACAATGTACCTGGAAAGCCAAATATTCCCAGTGTAGGGTAAAACATCTTTGCTACTTCTGTGACTCCCATCATTGCCAAGATCTACTTTCTTCTGCTGATTCTGTTCTGCTGCTGAATAATGAGAAGCTCCTCCCAACCCTGTAGAGCATCCCCCTTTTGTACCTGGGAGTCATCTCTTCTGGGACAGTGATTGCACAAATAACAAGTCAACTGAACATACAACCGCGGCAACCAATTTCATGCTATTCTGCACCGAATTATTTTGTTTAATTAACCGTAGCAATAAACAGATGAGCAAACGCTTGAGGCTCAACTCGTTCCCAGCTATGCAGAAAGCAAACAGTATTGTGCTCTGGACAGTTGATTTGAGTAGTTTACATACTCCTGGTTAGGGTCCAGATTATGGTGTTCCAAACACGGTCCTGATCTAGATTTCACTACTTTGTAAGTGTGTATTTGTGTTTCTGTCTCTGTGTGTGCGGAACTCTGGTAAGAAGGGGTCAAGAATAATGCTTATATACATTTTCAGTCTTGTTGTTAAGTGGTTGGAGCAAGCGTGAGGACTGTGTTCAAATCGAGGCAGGTTAGGTTAAAACCTTGGCTAAGTTTGCTTACTCCACATGCCTTGTAATAATCCCTCTGCAACAAAAACAAACAAAAAATACTGGTCATTCCAATACACGACAGTTTGTGGGGAAAAAGCTGTGTGCAATTGGCACCTGCATTTTGCGCACAAATGTAGTCATTTCATTTGACAGTGCATTCTGTGAACCGCTTTGAATCATGATAGGCGCTATACCAAATGCAACGATTATTATTATGATAATGATTGTAGTACATATTGACGCTCATTTGAGTATCAGATGCCAACCATCACTCTGTAGAATGCATCACGTTATGAAAATGCATACGAATGGGTAAATGTCACATCATTATGTAATCCTGTTACAAAACACACGCAAACAGCAAATGACTGAGTGAATGCTGCTCCAACCGGGCTTGGTATTGCCACAGCCCCATTACTTGACACTCCTTATGTAAGACATATAGAATCTTAGGAAGTAATTCGTTACTGGGGAGTATGGAGAAGCAAATAACATAACAGCAACAACATTACATTGGTACAGAAAATTTCACGTTGGGCGTTTCAGTTCTTCACAAAGACGGTAGTACAGTTATGGAATTCTCAACCGTGGATGCTGTGGATGCTCAGTCACTGAAAACATTCAACGTCGAGATCGACAGTTTTGAACAGTGAAAGTGATTAACGGGTATGGGGATAGGGCAGGTAAATGGAATTAGGAAAGAAGGTCATCCTTGAACAAGAACACGTGACTGAATATAGGAGGACCAAATCAAACTTCACATTCCATTGGAAGATCTGACTTAACAATATTAAGGATTATTATATTGCTGTGGCCTCCAGCAAACCATCCTATTACTAGAAAATAATCGAGGTTGTCCATGAGAATTCCAGGCTCCTCTTCTGCCTGAACCAAAATCAACAATAATAACTACAACTTTACATTTTTATAGCGATTCGTACATCCGGAGGACGTCCCAAAACGCTGCACAGTCAACGTGGTTGCAGATTGAGGATTACCATATAGTTCAGCTACAGCAACACGAAGGTCCCCGAGATAGCAAAGAGTAGCATTATGGATTTCTGCCGACTCTCCATCTCCTCATCCCTCCCCATCGCAGCCCCGTTTAGATGCTGCCACACCCGGATGGCCACAAGCAAATGCCCGAAGGTCAGAAAGTTGAAGAAGACAATGAGTATGAAGTGAAGCGGTGGATTTGCATTCAGCTCAAATAAGGCAAATCATAGAATCGTAGAATTTTACGGCACAAAAGGAGGCCATTCGGCCCATCTAGTCTGTGCAGGCTCTTTGAAAAGAGCGATTCAATCCCACTGCCCTGCCCGCTCCCCATAGCCTAATAGACCCGTTCTCCCTAAATAAAGATCTAATTCCCTTTTAAAAGTTGTTATCGAATCTGCCTCCACCACCTTTTCAGGCAATGCATTCCAGATTCCAACAACTCGCTGAGTGAAAAAAATTCTCCTCAGCTCCCCTCTACTTCGCCTTGAAACTATTTTAAATCTGTGACCACGAGTCACAGATTAACCCACGAGTGGAAATAGTTTTTCTCTATTTGCCCTGTCGAAACCCCTCATGATCTTATAAACCTCTATTAGGTCTCCCCTCAATCTTCTCAGCTCCAGAGAGAATAACCCTAGCCTATCTAGCCTCTCCTCATAGCTGAAGTCCCTCAATCCTGGCACCATCCTAGTAAATCTTCGTTGTACCCTTTCCAATGCATTCACTTCCATTCTGTAGTGTGGTGACCAGAATTGAACACAGTATTCCAGCTGAGGCCTCACCAAAGTCCTGTAGAGGTTATTCAGCACTTCCTGACTTTTGTACTCTATACCCCTATTTTTAAAGCCTAGTATCCCATATATCTACTTAACAGCCTTGTCTACCTGTCCTGCCACCTTCAACGAGTCACTAACACAAATCCCCAGGTCTCTCTGTTACTTTACACCATTTACAATTGTACTATCTAGCCTATATTGCCTCCCTTCATTTCTTCTCCCAAAATGCATCACCTCACACTTCTCTGCATTAAACTTCATCTGCCATGTGTCTGCCCACTTTACCAATTTGTCTATATCCTCTTACAGATGGCTACTATCCTCCTCACTGTTTACTATTCTCCCTAACTTAGTGTCATCTGCAAACTTGGAAACTGTACTCCGTACACCCAAGTCCAGATCATTGATGTATATTACAAACAGCAATGGTCCCAAAACTGATCCCTGTGGCACACCATTGCTCACTTCCCTCCAATCTGAAAAACAACCGCTCACTACAACTCTCTGCTTTCTGTCTCGCAGCCAGTTGTGGATCCACGCTGCCACTGTCCCTTTTACGCCATGGGCCTTTAATTTCGTAATAAGTCTCTCATGTGGCACTTTGTCAACTGGCTTTTGAAAGTCCATGTAAACTACATCAACTGCGCTACCATTATCCACCCATTCCGTTACCTCATCAAAAAATTCTATCGGATTTGTAAGGCAAAATTTGCCTTTAACAAATCCATGTTGACTGTCCTTTATTAGCCTATATCTTTCTAAGTGAAGATCTACCTTGTCCCTGATTATGGACTCGAGACGTTTGCCCACTACCGACGTTAGACTGACTGGTCTGTAGTTACCAGGCTTGTCCTTCTGCCCCTTTTTATACAAGGGAGTAAATGTTCTCCAGCCAAGATCGGCATAACTTCATAATAGAGAAACCAGGGCTGCCCGTTGATCAACAGCTTCTGTTGATATATCAAATAGATGGGGATATTCTCCAAGAATAATAGTTCACAGCCTATGAATGGAGGAATTAAAACGCCGATTAGCAGGAGATTTACATAGTTGAACTGAGCATTAATGGAGGTATGGATGAGCGTTTCAGCAGCATGGAATGGGAAATGTAGCGGAGCTGCAATGCTTCAGGTAATGTTGCGGAGGGCGCGAAAGGTAGAGCGAGTCATTGCTTGGCTGTGGGGGGAGGAAAGGCATTTGAGGATCGAAGAAGGCATCTGGGTTCCGGACTAGTTCGGTGAGATCGCGTAAGCAACCATGGAGGTTTTGCTGCCAACGCCTTATGGGTGAAAGCGTTGATGCAAGCCAATCAGTAGGGCCTCTGCCTTATTGACATTCACCTGTTGAAAGTTAGTTCAGGACTTGTTGTCCGACAGATGGTCTGTCAAGACAGCAATATTACTGAATACTAGGTCAAAGGCAGAGAGGTAAAGTTGTGTGTCATGAGCATACATGTGGAAGTTAACTCGATATTTGCGGCTGATGTCACTAAGTTGAACCACGTAGATGTTGAAATGTAACCAGTGATGGACAGAGCTATGGGTCATAAGCTTCTACTTTTCTTTTGGATCCCTATTTGTACGCATTGCAGGTCTCCCAACATCTGAATCAGCTACACTAATACTTATTCCTTAAGAATATAAGATTCTTATTGCAATTCAAACAGTTCCAATTCAACCTCCTCGGAACAAAAGTCCCTTTTTGGGATTTAAAGAAGGTGTTTGTTCCGCCCTTCCCCCCAACGCTTTGGGAAGTCCTCCCGATGTGAAAAGCGCTACTTGAGTGCAATCTTGTTGTTGCTTATGCTGTTGTTGTTAATGTAAGGCAAACTAGGCAAATCCAGGCATACTAGCAACCAATGGAAAAGATGGAAAAGATAAAAGAGCACTGCGGCGATGGTAGTTATGCAATATGTCCAGTTTGTGGAGTGTGACAGCTCAGTATTTAGAGCACTCGGTATGAAAGTGAGAGACACGGGTTTGATCCCAGGCTGGGCGAAAATCTGGACAAATTTCCTTGCAAGTTATACCCAGTAATCATGCCGCCACAAAATAATGATGTGTTCACTTACTCCATGACTGTATGTGGGACATGTCTAAGTGCAGTTGGCTGCGATGTTTCACTCACAAATAAACAGTCAATTCGTTTTTAAATTATAAAGCAAACACAAAGTAATGCAGCTGCTGGAAATCTGAAACAAAAACAGAGCTGCGAAATCTCATTAGATATGTGCAATTCTGATGAAGTTTCTTGGACCCGAAACTTTGATTCACTTTCCTTTATCTACAGATACTACCTGACCTGCTGAGTTTTCCCAGCTCTGATTTTGTTTTACTTTTAAAGCGTATTGTTTGAAGCGATTTGCGATGTCTAGAAGATGCGAAATGCACGGCTTATTAGTATTATGATTGATGAAGTTGATAACAACTCAGAGAGCTATGGTCCGTTATTGTTACAATAAAAGATAATGATCTGGAATGAATGAAAAGCCTGTATTGAGTGAATGCTATCGAACTGTACAGATTGCCTTATGGAACAATAACAGGCATGCCCAAAACTTCAAGAGCAAAGTACACATTACATGGATTATTATCATTTCAATCATACACTGAGCAGCACAGCTAATCATGTTGATTTGAATGGCCCAGTAAACGTGTGATGGGGTAAGTTAAGATGGATTTGAGGCGCTTTCTGAATTGTGTCTGGGTCACCACATAGATGAAGGTGTTGGTGCAGGAGCTGAGGGACTGCAGCATGTAACCCACCTCCTCAGCGATGGTGAAAGGGCTGCTGTAGTCAGACTGAAGAAACTTGGCCGCTGTCATCATCGCATAAATGTAGCTTACCGTGTAGGTGAGCCACAGCAACACAAAGCTGCCAGAAATAGTAAAGAGCAAGATTATGGATTTCTGCCGACTCTCCATCTCCTCGTCCCTCCCCTTCGCAGCGCCCCACAGACGCTGCCGCACCCTGCTGGCCACCAACACATTTCTGATGGTGAGAGAGTTGAAGAGGAGGATGAAGACGAAGGGAAGCAGTGGATTCACAATCATGTCGAAAAATGCAAAGACCCTCCATCCAAGAACAGTATAACAGCTGAGCTTGACAGTGCAGAACCAGGGCTGCCCATCGATCATCATCCTCATTTGGTACACAAAATAGGAAGGGATGTACTCCACGCATAAAAAGGCACAGATTGTCCAGATCACCAGTCGCGCTGTCTTCTCGGTGCAGTATTTGGGTTTGAGCTTTGGGCAGCAGATGGCGATGAAGCGGTCGAACGTGAATGCCACTGTCAGCCAGAAAGTGGTTTTGATGACCACGGAGCGAAGCACAAGATGGACTCGGCACACGGGGGTCCGGAACAAAGGCAAGTGCGGCAGGTGGAGCAGAAAAGTCTTCCTCAGGATCACTACAAATAATATGACCAGCAGATCAGCAACAGCCATTGCGATCATGTAGCGGGTCACACATTTGGAGAGTCCACACATTCCCTGGGCCAGGACCACAATGGTCAACGCAATCGCTGCAGCAATTTCACAAACACAATCATAAACGATTTAACTCTGGGAATGTGAATGACATTGGCTCATGTTTGATCTTGCCTGATATCAAACTGCGATTAAAAATGTTGGCAATCGAGATAGTGCTTAGAAAGTTATTCAGACACCCCAAACTGCTGAGGTGCACAGATTATACATACAATATTACAGATAAGGTGGTCATTCGGGTGATTGTGGTTGATATCCTGTTCAGTGTAGTTAATATACATTTTGTAAGTGAAACGCAACGGCCAAATGCACAAACAGTGACACACAAATAGTCATGGATTTGGGTACCATTTTGGGCTAAATATATCTGATTGACTATTACGCCTAGAAAAGCAACCTTCTAACAGACTAACATCTGAGCTCTAATTGATTACACGGCAAACAAAGACATGTGGTGTGAGTACGCAAGGAAATGCAATTGCCCTGCCTGGGAATCACATAAACCCATCTCACTTCAAAGCGATGCCTCTAGCCACTGTGCTACAGAATTTCGCATCTCAACCTCTTGGAAGCAATTACATCTTCATTGACAATGTAATGGCATTGACAAAGGTGCCATTGCCATGCCGTCAGCGACACTCCAAGACACTGCTGCTGAAAGACCAGTAAACTGGATTAGCAAACCAATTTGCAGATGGAAGCATTCTAACTGAGCCTGCTTCCAAACTGAATATGGTGGAATGACAAGTTTGACGGACAGTGATATCAATACCAAACTCTTGCACCCCATGAATTGCGATAAACTGTGACAAGCGATTACACCGCCGTCAAAGGCAAAGTTTGGGATACCTGAATCATTGACAGTTGTGAAACTTCATCAAATTTATATAATTAAATAACCAGACCAACTGTATCAAAATAAATGTTTCCACTACATTCCAGATAATGAGAAATTTCCATGTGTAGGAACCAGTGTACATATGCGGTTTAGAAACATTAAAACGCTTGAGGAGTTTTCTCTGGTTACAGATACACCACAGAACAATAATAATTGTATCACATTCAGAAAGTGGAATGTGATTAGCATTCCATAATTGCTACAAGATTTGAATGCTCACACCTACAAAATCTACACTTGCAATAGTAACACACGGCCTGTTACACATATCCCATTATCGCAGATTTCAACTTCCTGCCCAGTAACTTAACTCTGTGGCAGTCCGATCTCCATTTCTGTCTGAGTAAATACTCTGCTATCCAATTTGACGTTCAAAAATACGAACTTGCATCTTTCGGCAATCCTGTATATTTCAAACGATATCTAGAGATATATAATATGCATCTGAACAAACCAACATACTTTGGTTAAACATCTCAATTGAAGGATGGCAACTCAGCTATTACAACAATCCTCACGACTGCAAAACCTTGGCAATATCACGATGGACTATCAGGGAAAATTCTCCAAATTGGTTTGGAACCCAGACATATTGATGACACACTCTCAGCTCGTTGGACGTAATACACCAGAATTGATATGTGTGGTCCAACTGGCCAGTCACCTCATTCACTTTCTCGCATTATACATAATAGAACAGATTATGATCCACTTCTCTCACATATTCCAAATTGAAATTTTACCGATTAATTAATTAATCAATTAATTAATTAGTTCCCTACTGATTGTTCAGCTGATACCGGTAGTGAGCAGTTTGTGTTCCAAACAGTAATCCTTGCCTTCGATATATTGCCTTTTAACACATCTGATATGCATCAAATTGATACAGAGAATTCACTGTGAAGTAAGTTGTATGTATATTTTGGCTGCGAAAGGAGACAGCCCATAGAGCACAGTAGTGACCAAAAAAGATTTGTCGTATGAATGAGCAGCTAAATATTATTACAAATATTATTGTGAAGAGAATATTACATTAGTTCAATCGTTCCACTATTTGTTGAACATCTGTTTTCTACTAAATGCTAGTCAAGCAGAGAGGTTTGGGGCAAGGAAACTTGCCCACTACTCTGCCTTGCCATGGAGATTATTAGACCTAGAAAATGAAGTACCTCAGTGGTTGGAGCAAGCGCCTCACGGAGAGGTGTGTGTCAATTCGAGGCAAATCAGGAGGAAATCTTAGCCATGTTTCCTTGTTCAATTTGATGCGACTACCTATCACTAATAATAACGCAACCAGTCAAAGTGGACTTCCAATTCACTGCATCGCTGGTTAACCAGAGCACCATAACATTCGTCGATAGTGTAATGGTATCAATTATGTATACCTCTAGCATAATGCAAAGGTTTTCTACAGGTGAGATGGCGACCAGGATTGTGTAACTTGTTTTAATTGACGACGTTACCTGTTGGTTCTCTGGGTAGGCTGTGGGACACTCTCTCTCTACTTTCCCTTGCAATTTTGTTCTCTTCCTAATTCTGATCAGTGTAGCTTCTACGGTAAATAACCACAATTTCGAGTTGTAAAGCTACAGGTGTTGAGCAACAAGAAATGGCTGTAGACAAGTGAATCCCTTTCCAACAACGTACCAGGAATGCCAATGATTCCAAGTGTAGGGTAAAAAACCCTTTCAACTTCTATGATTCCCAACATTGTCAAGCTGTACTGGCTTCTGCTGACACTATTCTCCTTGGTGAAGAATGGTAATCTCTTCCTAACCCTGCAGAGCTTCCCCATATTTATAATTCAGAGTCTGCTCTGCTGGGACAGTGATTGCACAATTAACAAATCATCTGAACCAACAACTCAGGCAACCATTGCCATGCTATTCTGCAGCAGATACAATTTTTAATGAACATTAGCAATAAACAGAGGAGTAAATATTCTGGGCTTGATTCCATCCCATCTGCACAGATGTTATTCGCAAACTTCGCCTGATCTGTGGGCAGTTGGTTGAAGTACTTTACACTGTCCAGGATAGGATCCATCTTATCTCGTAGCAACCAATATCCTGCTCGAGTATCCTATATGGTGGGAGTCATTGTGGATGTGTGTTACTTTGTGTATATATGTGAAACTCGGGTAAGGAGAGTCCAAGCATAGTTAGTAATAATATTGGTAATCCATATGCAAATTATCATAACTGCTGTAATAATTAATAAGGTTCAGTTGTGCATCCGTGCTTCAGCAGATGGCACCACGTTACGGAGAGGCAGACCAATAGGATGGAAATTCTGATCATTATTTTATTATTCTGGATAACACACGCCAAATGAAAATTAGCGACTGAATGCTGATACCTTCTAGACTTTGTGTAGCCACAGCTTCACCACTGAAACCCAAATGTAAGACGTTAATTGTAAAGTAATGAGATTCGGGGATTGAGGAAAATTGAGGAAATGCATTAAAAAAATATGGGCCACAATGTAACAAACTGGCTGAACAGGTTTCCTCTTGTCCCAATATGGGATGATTTGTTCACAGTTAATGAGCACCAGGATCTGCAAGTCCAGCAGTTTATGCCGTGTGCAGCTGCCACTTACCAGAACCCTGGTTGGTTAAAAAAATATATTATTTGGTAAAAATAAACTGTAGGACAGATTGATCTACACTGTGACAGCATTCATTTCATAGGGTGTATCTGCTACTTCACGACTCACTGTAAATGTTTCTGTGCAATTATAAGTGAGATGGTAAATGAAGAGGGAAACTGCGAGCTCTGCAGGAGGAAAGATGGATCTGAAACACCAGAATTGAGAAAGATAAAGATTAAATTCACTGGGAAGCTTCGTAACCATCATCAGAAATACTGTCCCAAACAACCAGCCAATTGACACTGACCTGGCTTAGAGTGGAATTTGGGCGCAGTTTCTGGGCTCTGTGATGGTATGAAGGTGTTGCTGGCAAAGCAATCAAACCAGTGGTTATCACACTCGCCTCACAAGCGAGAATACTTTGGATAGATTCTCGTGCAGGGGATGATGTCGGGCTTTAAGAATGTCAATAAACCTGCAACATTGTCATCCTGAAATAACTATCTGCTTCTGTACTAAAATAGTTGTTGATTTGGCGTCTGACAAACGTACAGCCAATTCATTTGGTGTGTGAAACCATTACTCATCGCATACCTTCTGTTTTGTCTAACAACTAATTTCATTCAGTGTTTGTTGGCTATCAATCAACCCACCACCAGAATTCGTTTCTCATAGTTCACTTCTCATAATTTTGAAAATTTCTGTTAGGTACCATATTACCTTCACTGGGCCAAGGATAATAATATTAGCTTTTCAAATAATCATGAAATGGAAAGCCAGATTTTGATCTCACTGCATTGGAAATCAAATTGACAATTGATGCTATTTGTACGCATATTGACCCCAAGTCTGCAAATGATATCACCAAAGGGACGTACTGTATGCAGATATTGGAAAGCTGAGGGCGAAGTGCAAGAACCACTGTTGACAGTGCGTGGACTGAAAGAGAAACCATTATTGGAGACCAAGTTTATTGGAAAAACCATTATTGGAGACAGTGGGAAATGCAAGTGAGGAACCAAGCAAGGGCACATCTTTAAAGATTGTACTGGGAGCTGAGGTGGTGTAGGACGAAGGAGTGGTCGACAATATCGAAATCAGTAGAGAGGTCGAGCAGGACAATGAACCCTAGAAATTACATTTTGTCAGGAGAAGATTTTTTTTAACAGGGATGTCTTCATGCAGTGGGCAGCACAGAAGCAGGATTGTGGACGTTCAAAGAGCGGGTGGAGAGAGAGAAAGTAGCAAAGCTGAGAGGCAGCAACTCGTTTCAGTGCCTTGGAGATAAATAGAAGTTTGGGGATGAGGATGTGTGTAGTTGTTTGGATTTCCAATCCTCGAGGTTCTACCAAACTACATAATTTCATTAATAAATACTGCGGAGAATCACATACTAATTACAGAATACCTTGCAACACAGAATACCGAAATCTTCAATCATAGATAACTAACTCGGGACATATAGAATACAAAATCTCCTCTCTCGAGCTCTCTAGGATATTCTCTGAGCGTATGAGCAGGTGCTTTTTCTGTAACCGACTCTTACATGCCTATAAAATAAAACAAATGAAACCATAGTTCTGGGCAACATCGACTGGTTATAGTTCTCTGCTTCAAACTCGAGACATTACCCAATTGTTGTGTTGATCACTCTTTCCTTGCAATCTGTATACTTCTCCGCCAGATTCGCTTATATTAAATATAAATAATTTTACATGTAGCTATTCCCTTTTTGGTCATCCTTGTCTCTCCCAATTAGAATCATAGAATTTTACGGCACAAAAGGAGGCCATTTGGCCCATCTAGTCTGTGCCGGCTCTTTGAAAAGAGCGATTCAATCCCACTGCCCTGCCCGCTCCCCATAGCCTAATAGACCCGTTCTCCCTAAATAAAGATCTAATTCCCTTTTAAAAGTTATTATCGAATCAGCCTCCACCACCTTTTCAGGCAATGCATTCCAGATTCGAACAACTCGCTGAGTGAAAAAATTTCTCCTCAGCTCCCCTCTACTGCGCCTTGAAACTATTTTAAATCTGTGACCACGAGTCACAGATTCACCCACGAGTGGAAATAGTTTTTCTCTATTTGCCCTGTCGAAACCCCTCATGATCTTATAAACCTCTATTAGGTCTCCCCTCAATCTTCTCTGCTCCAGAGAGAATAACCCTAGCCTATCTAGACTCTCCTCATAGCTGAAGTCCCTGAATCCTGGCACCATCCTAGTAAATCTTCTTTGTACCCTTTCCAATGCCTTCACATCCTTTCTGTAGTGTGGTGACCAGAATTGAACACAGTATTCCAGCTGAGGCCTCACCAAAGTCCTATAGAGGTTAGTCAGCACTTCGTGACTTTTGTACTCTATACCCCTATTTATAAAGCCTAGTATCCCATATGCCTTCTTAACAGCGTTGTCTACCTGTCCTGCCACCTTCAACGAGTCACTAACACAAATCCCCAGGTCTCTCTGTTCCTTTACACCATTTAAAATTGTACTATCTAGCCTATATTGCCTCCCTTCATTTCTTCTCCCAAAATGCATCACCTCACACTTCTCTGCATTAAACTTCATCTGCCATGTGTCTGCCCACTTTACCAATTCTTGATAATCCTTGCACTGCTTTCTCAATATATCTTGTTTTATATACTTCCCAATTTATCTTGTCTTGTTTCGTTTGCCACCTCACTTATCCTACAACTTCCCACTTTTATGAACAGATAGATTAGCTCCTCTGATATATTCAACTGGACATGTTTTCTGTTCGTTGCATTTCACGCTCACGATATCTGTTTAAACGGGTGCCAATCTGGCGACATTCAAGTTTGGTTTACAGTCAGAGCTGGTTTACCAACTCTACAGACATCTCAGTTTTTTACCTAAGGTTCTAATATAAATATATATTGGGACCAATTCATTATTTGTAACAAGGACTCCATGTCAGATAGGCAGTCCGTCAGGAGACCGGGAATGTTGGAGTTGAGGATGGAAGCGGAGAGATAGAGTTGAGTGTCATCCACGTACACGTGCAAATTTACCCCATTTACCCTAAATCGTATAGTCTTGTGATATGTCACTCTCGGTGCTCCATTGTTTTTTCGTGCTGCTTGTCACTAACTCCAGCGATAAATTGATTGAAGAACAACAAAATAACATACATTATTTCTTTCACATTACCAGAACATTCGAGACAGTGAGAGGAGATGAAGTGGAGGATGATTGAGTGTTCCATAGTGGCAATGGTAGATCATGTATTTCAAGATCCTGGTCCTCACTTTCAATGTCCTTTCAAACAAAAACAACAACAACATAATTATATTTATGGAGCCGTTGAATTCCCTTCAATTTCCAGCAACTTAATGTCACCAAGAAGGAGGCCCATCTGATCGGCTCGCGTCAGCACCTCCGCGCCTCAGGCGCTGTCAACAACAGCATTCCAGGCTGCTCTTTCCACCTCTCAAAGCCAGTCAAGGAGACTAGACGTCTTGATTGATCCCAAACTGACCTTCCTCCCTTATATCCGCGCCATGACCGATACAGCCTTTCACCACATCCGTACCATGGCCAGATTCCACCACTGGCTCACCACCCATTGCTGATGAAACACTCATAGGCACCTTGGTTACATCTAGGCTCGAGTACGGGAACTCTCTACTCATCGGCCTTCTTAGTTCCTCTCTTCACAGGCTGCAGATCATTCAGAATTCTGCAGCTCGTGTTCTCTCCCGCACTGGGCTCCGCAAACACATCCCACAGATTATCCCAACCTCGCTCATCACCACTGGCTCCCCATCCCACAGAGTATCGAATTCAAGATCCTCGTCCTCACCTTCAAGGCCGTTCGCGGCCTTGCCCTCGCCTATCTCTCCGACCTGTTGTCTCTCTATCAGCCTGCCCGTCCCCTCCGATCAGCAGTTTCTGTCCTGCTCCACGTCCACTGCCCTAGCCGCCGTGCGATCGGTAGCCGTGATTTCAGCCTGTCTGCTCCCACAGTATCAAACTCCATCCCGCAATCCCTTCGACTCTCTTTCCTTCTTCAAAGCCGGTCTCAAGACCCTACTGTTCGACCGTGTCTTCTGCTGCCCTCCTAAAACTTCCCCATCTCCTCCTCTCATTCACCTTCCCCCTACCCCGACCATTCCCCACCTGCTCGGGTTTCAACCTGATTGTTTAGCGCGTCAAGACGTCCGCCCATCGTGAAATACGCTCGAAAACTGTAATTTTGTTGTTGTTCACGTCGGGAGCACATACCATGGTGCTCCATGCCCTTCTTCACGCCTACATCTGTCACCCAATAACACCCTACCAACGCGTCCATTGCATGCACTCAGCTGGCTCCTTCCTGCTTCATGGCCTTCACTTTGCTACCCCAACATTGCCATTCGAGACTTCAGCTTCTATCCCGCAGAATCTTCTGCTCGACTGCTCCCATATCGCCATCAGAACACATCCAATTTGTGTCCATGCCTTTGGTCGACACTTTTCATCTCTGCCATAGTCCATCCTCCCTAACCTTGACACTAGCAGCATGGGTCGGAACACTGATTGTCAATCGCATTGGCACGACCACTTAACTTGAAATGTGCATTCACAAGTTATCTTATTGCTATTCCGCTCATCACAACACAAACTGGATATTACAGAGATTGAAAAGATACAGAGGATAACAACCATATTGGTTGAGGGGATAGAATCCTTGAATTCAGGTTTGGTTAAATTGACCAAAGATTGGATGAAAGAATAATCATTGAAACTGATAGGTCTCTATCCTGCTCTATTTCTCCTGCCCAACAGATCCTATCTTCGGCAGCCATGGTTTCTGTCTCTCTGCACAAGTAGAATTCCAACCCACAATGCCTTCACTTTCCTCCCACTCTTTCCTATTTCAAGGTCTGTCTCACGAATACCCACTAGTAGTTCCAGCATGCCTTTCAGATAGTGGCTGAGCCAATGCATGTTGCAGATTTGGTGAAATGTAGAGTGGGCCTTGGAATCAATGCAGGATATGTTGGACATCTGTATTCAAGTATGTCACTGAGCTTCTGTATTGGCTCCGTATCACTATCCATGGAGGAGGGAGATATTGTCACGGCCCTCGGTATGGAGGTGCTTGTGGGAGCCATACCAGAGGGTCTCCTTCAAAATGATACTGACGAAAACACGTCACAGCCTTCACTGTAAAAGTCGATTGACTGTATATATTTTAGTGCAAATTGTGGCTGCCAATTCTGGACAGCAGTGTTCCATGCATATTCAGAATTCGGAAAACCAGTCCTAAGTTAGGGGGTTATTACATAATTACATAATTAATAACACAGACAACTTTTTCTGTTATCTATCTTCAATGGATTGTACTTGATGTGTTTTTGCTTAAAGTGATGTAAGAATGCACAGTCAAGACGAAAATCTTGTATCAAACGGTTCACAGCATAGTTTCGCTGTGTAGATACTGGCTAGACCAGCATTCAGTTGCTCATTTCCAGCTAAATAAAACTATGGTCTCTCGATTCATCCATCCTCTTTACAATATGATGTTATCCAGTGAGAGATGGTTTGCCTCTAAGAAACAATTTATTATGTTTATTTATTCTACAATTATTATTACTCTTCGCAACAAAACTGCATGTCGTTCAGAATGACGTAATCCTCTTTGTCTCAGTTGTTTGTTCGGATAATGTTTTAATTGCGCAATGACAGTCCCTGCGGAGCTGACTCCCAGATATAAAAAGGGGAAGTTCTGAAGGGTTGGGTGTCGGTTCACATGCTTCAGCAGCTGAGCAGTGTCAGCAGAATCAGTACAGCTTTGACAATGATGGGAATCATTGAAGTAGAAAAGGTGTTTTACCCTACGCTGGGAATCCTTGGCTTTCCTGGTACGTTGTTGAAGAGGTTCAGTTGTGCACAGCTGTGTGTGCTATTGCTCCACACTAGCAAGTGTGCAACCGACAAAAGTGCTTCTTGTTCATAGGTAGGAAACTTCTCTATTCACCAACGTGAATAGTACAAGTTTCAAGTGAAGGAAAGAAAGTTAATGACAGCACAAAGGCAACATCACATTTAGAATTATACCGTAAAATACAATATCAATTTCTGGTATCCTTCTCTCAGGAACTATATCTCTATGTTTGACAAGTTACTGTGAAAGGCAAATGGTCCAATACAAACTGAAATCCGGCAGCTGAGATCTGAGTAGATGCTCTAAGAAATGCAACAGTAATTCATAATTAATAAGAACACACATTCTGTAACCGTCCTGGATAGTAAACTCATGGGAATGGAGTTAATCTGATGTACCTCGTTGAATTACTTTTTAATCAGACACAGGAGTGTATGCAGTGACGAATGCAGGAACAGATTGTGAAGTCCTATATCTCTGAGGTTAGAGTAATTCTCGCAAGTGGAGGAATTTGGTCGATTCCCAGTTATGGCAAAATATTGAGAATTTGTCCTCAATCCTCACACCTCTCTTTCCAACATCGATTGGTACGAATCCAGTTGTTATTCGATGGGTGGATCGCTTTTCTGGATTCAGCCTTTCCAAAGTAACAAAATACAAATCATTTGTTCGCTCAGTCTGCAAATATTCATGCGTCACTTTTGTGTCAATTGGCTTCCAAGTTTGCCAAGAATGTATACACAGTCAATTCGTTTTGCTTTATGTTATGTAAAGCACTTTGATATATTTTGATGGATGTAAGGATTCCTATTATTGTTGCCTGTTACTTAATCTCCTCACTACCAGGTTTAATGATCCAGGGGGAATTAGCTAATTGACGATTAATGACTTAAAATTGGAATATTTTGAATATCTAGAGGATAATTCATTTATTTGAATGTATATACAATAATGATAATCTTAGAGAGCGAGAGAGAGAGGGGGAGAGAGAGAGAGAGATAGAGAGAAAGAACGAAAGCAAGAGAGAGAGAGAGAGAGAGAGACAGAGAGAGAGAGAGAGAGAGAGAGAGATAAACTGGCCAGAAGTTGTGAATGAAGAAGAACAGAAAGCAGCTATGGAAAGCAGCCGAGAGATTGAGAATGATGTTATAATCAATACAAATCCCAAATTTGAAAGGGTTGTTGAATGAAGCTGGAAGGGGAAATCCACATTTGCGAAACGACAACAGAGTGCACGACTTTGGAAAGAAAAGGAGGGTTTGAAATGGGATAGTATACAGAGAGAACCTGAGATTTGATGAAGTGGAGTTGGCTACTGTACCAATGTTACATGTGTCTGTAAGTTGTGGTGTGGGAGTCCACGGTTGCTAGTTTGCATGGATGACCGAATTCAAAAGAGTTGTTGTTAAAGTCACCCCAGATTATGAGGAGTTAAGAACATCATGCAGCAGGAGGAAAGGAGTGCGGAGATGTCGGCGAAGAATGTGGAGGAAATTATTGAAGGGGGAACCCTGGTGGCTGCTGATGGAATACCAGCAGCGTTTGCAACAATCAATTCAGTGTAGGATTCCAAGGGAACATAGGGCTGCTGTGAGAACAAGATGGAGAGTGGAAGCGGAAATTGGTACGAGACATGGAGTTGGAGCAATAAAATATAAAGTGAAGGAATGGGTAAATTTTGCGAGGGGTTGTGTCACGTGTTGCAGCCACATGCTCAATGTGAGGCTCGGAGAAAACCAATCACTGATCCATCGTCAGCCTACGCGCATTGCGACTGGGGAAGGCTCGATGAGACATTCCAAAGTGTAGGCAGACGGCATTGTGGTCATGGCATTTCTGGAGTAAAGCCGCAGAGGAAGGGAGTGAGCGACAGAGAGTAAAGATGGTTACAAAGCTCAATTGGAAGCGAAATGACTTGGTTTTGTTTGCACGCAGGGCAATGGTTTAGCGGTGTTTCCTTGCACCACATGCTGTATATACTTTGGAATCAATTGGAGCGTGAAGTTTGGTGATTTGGTTGCTTTTTGTCCACAGATAATAATCCTTCTCAATATGAATTCATAACTGGATGTGGTAGTTATTGGGTCATTGACTTGTGCAACTACAATTTCTACAACCACAATATATTTTGGCATTTAATTTATAGAATACATGGCACAGTTACAAAGGGCTGAATGACCTTCTGTGCTGTAATCTTCTATGTTACATTCTCAGACTACTCTGTGAAATGTATCTGTTAGAAGTGCATGATCGAAGTGCTATACACTAAGTAAACGCATAGAATTTTACAATGTTTTGCTGCCAGGCAAAATCAAACATGAGATATTGAAATCTGCGATTGTATTTGTGACTTTCCTGCAGCGATTGCGGTGACCATTGTGGTCCTGTCTCAGGGAATGTGTGGACTCTCCAAATGCGTCACCCGCTACCTGCTCGCAATGGCTGTTGCTGATCTGCTGGTCATATTCATTGGTGTGATCCTGAGGAAGACATTCCAGCTCCACCTGCTGCAATTCCCTTTGTTCCAGACCCCCGTGTGCCGAGTCCATCTTGTGCTGCGCTTCTTCGTCATTGATGCCTCTGTCTGGATGACCATGGCCTTCACCTTCGACCGCTCCATTGCCATCTGCTGCCCAAAGCTCAAACCCAAATACTGCACCGAGAGGACAGCGGGCCTGGTGATATGGACCATCTGTGGCTTTTTAAGCGCACAAACTATCCCAATTTATTTTATCCTCCAACCACTGATGATGATCAATGGGCAGCCCTGGTACTGCAGATTGATGCCCAGCTTTTATACTGCTATTGGCTGGAGGTCATTTTACTTTATCCGTACGATTGTAAATCCAATGCTTCCCTTCATCGTCATCCTCCTCTTCAACTCGCTGACCATCAGGCAGGTTCTAGTGGCCAGCACTGTGCGCCAGCGTCTGCGGGGATCAGTGAACGGGAGGGACGAGGAGATGGAGAGTCGGAAGAAATCCATTGTCCTGCTCTTTACCATCTCGGGGACCTATGTGTTGCTCTGGATCACCTACTCGGTAACCTACATGTTTGCAATGATGACAGAGGCAAAACTCGATCAGTCTGACTACAGCAGCACTTTCACCATTGCTGAGCATGTGGGTGACATGCTGCAGTTCCTCAGCTCCTGCTCCAACACCGTCATCTATGGTGTGACCCAGACCCAATTCAGGCAGCGCCTGAAATCCATCTTCATTTACCCTATAACTCGCTTACTGAGCCACCAACATAACCATGTGTAGCTTATCTTACCCCCCGCGCTGCCGAAACACTTGTGCATGCTTACATCACCTCATGGCTGGATTACAGAAATTCTCTCCTAGTCGGCCTCCCCAGTTCCTCCATTCATAGGCTGCAGGCCATCCCAAACTCTGCAGCCCGTGTACTATCCCGCACCCGCCTCCGCGACAACATAACCCCCACCCTCGCCCGTCTCCACTGGCTCCTCATCCTCCAAAGGATCGAGTTTAAGATCATCGTCCTCACCTACAATGCCTTACACGGCCTTGCCCCGCCCTACCTAACCGATCTACTCTCCCCCTACACGCCCACTCGGACCCTCCGTTCAACAGGACTTGGCCTGCTCCAAGCCCCCCGCCCGAACCGCCCCACCATCGGAGGCCGGGCCTTCAGTTTCTCCGCTCCCACATTATGGAATGCCATCCCTCAATCCCTCCATTTCGCCTCTTCCCTTTCCTCTTTCTAGGCCGGTTTGAAGACTTTCCTCTTCGATCGTGCCTTTTGTTCCACCCCAAACTCTTTTACCTCCCCTTCGTGTTTCACCCCTTCCCAAACACTCCCGTCCCAGCTCGGGTCACAAGCCTCTTGTCCAGCGCCTTGGGACGTCCTCCCGACGTGAAAGGCGCTCTATAAATGTAAATTGTTGTTGTTGTTGCTCTTTGGTCATCACACCATTGCTCTCACGCACAGATCTGTGCTATCTTATAAATGATCCGGCATCTCTGAAATAATCACTGTTAGATGGAATAAATAGCTGATTGAAAATGCCTGGTATTGTTTGAAAATAGATTTTGTGCAGTTAGATATCTTTCCCTGAAATCGGAACTTTTATTTTCAATAAAACGAAAGACGTCACAGCAAACTGAGGTTTCATGTACTGTACACATAAGAAGACGAAGAATCAATGAGTTACCAGTTTTTAACCATCTTCAAGCGAATTGTCTTTTGCAGCTTGAAAGAGCTATTCGTGCGTTTTATCCCATAAAATAAACAACTTGAAATAAAATAGTTGACACGTACCTGTGTATGTTTATGAACGTGATTGATTTGGAAAGTGAGTCAACTTTTTTATTGAGGGGGATACAGAGAATTAAATATAATAAAAATTGGCTTAGATTTGCGATAACAAAATTAGACGTGCGATATTATCTGGATAATTTGCGATGATCAAAATGAGAAACATGCAACAAAAATAATTAGATATGTTTTATGGATCTCAAGAAGGACACATTAAAATGGACATTCAATTGAATATTTCTCACCTATCTCTTCTGCATCATTTGCTTAAATCACTTAAATCATTATGAACTGTAGGTAGATAAATAAGCATTACTGTAATGCAATCTGTTAGTTACTTATATCTATTGCAAATATGAATTAATAAATTTTGCTAAGTTTGCACAACATTTCTGTCAGTCCGTCATTTACCGCAGAACCACAAGTCTAAATAAACCCATACAATCGATAGCTTAAACGGTATAATCTCTGTAGATAATAAATTATTAAGAAATCAGAAAAGTCAAGGTAAAACGTGTGTAAACTCTTTTACGTGAAAGTATAAAAAGGACACTAAAAGAAAAGGGAGAGAGAGAGAAATAACGGTATAATCTATATTGTTAATAAAGTATCAGAAATGGAAGAATGAGGAAACAGTTGTAATAATATTCTAAGAGCATATGAATGTCAAAAGTGGCCAAATTGGCGAAATTGGACGTCAGGATATGAAGGCAGTGACCATTTTGGGGAAAGAATCAAACGGGAAATGAGCCAGCAAGAAAAAAAGCCACTGAGAACAGCCAAGGCTTACATTTGTCCCGCGCAAGAAAATAAGAATTTAAAGAAACAACTAAAAGAGAAGCATGATAGGGAATTAGACACCCAAACACAGTTACAACAATTAAGAAAACAGTTAGAGGATAGCCAGATGCAAGTTAAAAATGAACAATTGTTTCTCGAAAATGGACGACAACAAATGCAAAAGGCAGAAAAGGAAAAAGATCAGGCGAAATGAGAGATAATTCAAGTACTGCAAAAACAAAAGGGAAACGAGGGAGAAATAAGAAGCTTACAAAGAATAATTGAGGTCGTAAAAGCTACAGTTAGGGTAACTCAAGCGGCCAGTAGAGCCAAAATGCATGACCAAACGGTTCATAATATACGTAAGAAACAAATGCAGAGATTAAAAGAGCAATCAGGATTCAAGAGAGGAATAATTTGCCCATATGGGTATACATTGGGAGAAGAGGAAGAGGAAGAAGAATCCGCCATATGAGGAAGCAGATTCACAATCAGAATTTCGAATGGCGCTGATAACCACCCGGCGTACAGACGGGAATGGGGCATTGACCCAAAATGCTGTACCCTATTCGTTCACTCATTTACAACAACAACTTCATTTATATAGCGCCCTCCACGCCGGACGGCGTCTCAGAGCGCTTCACAGTAGCGGATCCCGGGACCGAGCCAGGGGCAGGGGCACGAAGGTGACCAAAAGCTCGGTCGAAGAGAAAAGTCTTCAACTGTGACCTGAAACTGGGAAGAGAGGGGGCGAGGTGAAGCGAGTGAGGAAGGGAGTTCCAGAGCCTCGGGGCGTAGTGGCTAAAGGCACGGCCGCCGAGGGTGGAGCGGAGGACTCGGGGGACATGGAGGAGGCCAGACCCAGAGGAGCGAAGGCAGCGGGTGCTGGGTTGGGGGGGGAGAGGAGATCAGAGAGATAGGGGGGTGCAGAGGAGTGGAGAGATTACGAGACATCGTTAAAACTATAAAGCCATTACAAGCAGGGGGCAATTTGGTGAATTAATTGAACAAGTCCGTCAACAAGCATTAAAACATGGCTTGGGCGATCCCAACCGTCAGCGGCTAATTCTACAGTGTACTGACGACTCATTACGTGAAGCGTAAAACACAGTTTCACAGGAGGGAGGCGGTACTTTAGCTGAGTTAATAACCACCTTCAAACATGCCAATGGGGAAGATAGAGGGGATCCCCAAGAACCGATAGGGAACGTTAAAGAGAGAGCCACAGAGCACCCCATTGCCTCTGCAGCACCATTGTGGACTTGTTATAATGCATTATATGGCCCAAATCTAGAACGTAATAATCTGAATGATCCTCGCTCGGGACGGTGGAGACGAACATTAATCTCACGCGGTAACGAATCCTCTCTTAAGTCATGTGTTGGTTTTGATCCAACTGAATCCACTCAAAACGAAGCATGGATTTTGAGTACGAATGACCAATGCTTCGGAGCAAGATAGGAGAAAGAAGAAACCTACTAAAATGGCTCTTTTCGTCACATCTGGTCAGAATTCACCTGTGTGGCAAAACGAGGGACAATCAAGTCCTCCTCATTCATATCAGGCTCGCGGAAGAGCAAGAGGACGAGATTTGGGATCTTCCTCTCGAAGGGCCAATTGATAGACAGTTATGAAGGAGTCAGGCCTGAAACCAGTTAGCATGTGTTACAAGCAAAGATGATTTGTACAGACCAACCGTATCATGATTGGTAGGAGGCCACCAGATAGTGTTTTTTTATGGGATACGGGAGGAACAAAATCAGTAATCAATACTAACCTGTTGCAAATCATCTAAAACAGTTGCAAAAACGTACCACAATAGCATTAACAGCACTAACAGGACACAGTCAAGTTCGATATGTTGCCTCACCATTATCAGTAAAAATGGGAAAATGACAGACGTCACATAAACTTGTGGTGATTCAATTGGGAACAACAATAGAGCGTATCCTTGCAATCGATTTTGTGCATCAAAACAAATTATTTTATGATGCTGTACATTCAATTGATTTGGTCAGTGAAAGATATTGCAGACATATTATACCGGTGGGTCAATACCAACACCGTGTGTGTACCATTGGGGATTACACGGTTGATCCAGAAAAGATGCATTTTAAGGAAGAATAACGGGCAGTATTGCGAAAGGACATCGGTGTTTTTTCTACACGATTGTGGATACATCACCGGCCCTGTATCGATAATCGGAATCGATCCAAAAAGGCAGAAACATTATAGTTTTCCAGTAATCGCAGTACCACATGTTGAAGCAGTAATAACAAGGCTAGTAAAACAAGATGTGTTCAGAGAAATAGCATCCACAAACAATTCTCCAATATGGCCCGTTAAGAAACCAGACGGGTCGTGGAGATTAGCTGTTGAGTATCGTGAATTGAATACAGTAACTCCGGTAACGGCAGCTACGCTAGCTTGTTGTCCATATACATTGGTACAACAGTCAACCGAGACAGAATGGTTTACAGTGTTAGATGTCAGCAATTGATTTTCGTCAGTACCACACACTAAGGAGTCTCAGTATAAATTCGCTTTTACGTTCAAAGGACAGCAGAATACCCGGACACAGTTACCATAAGGTTTCCAGAACTCTTCCTCAATTTTCCACCAACGGTTACAAACTTAAACCATTCTCAGCGCCCGAATGTTTAATCCATTATATAGTTGATTTGTTGCTACAAAGGAGAGGTTTGACCTGCCATATTTAATTATTATGTTAGTTTTTATTAATGGTAAAAACAAACAGGAGTTAAAGTGAACCTGAAAAAGGCACGGATCTGCCGACGGGAGATACAGTATCTCGTGTTCACGATGACTTTTGTCAGCGATTGATTAGTGAAGAAAGGAAAAAGGCTACAGCAGAACTGCCAATCCCAACTGATCTAAGAGCACTACGTCAGTTTTGGGGAGAAGCAGGATACTGCCGAGATCATATTGAAGGATTTGCCAGTATGAACTCTCCACTAATGAGCTCATTAATAAAGAATGTACCCTGGAATTGGACAGAGGAACACACAGAATCGGTGACTAAATTAAAACAAGCCTTGCAACGGGCTCCAGCTTTAAGAGCACCAGACATCGCTCATCCATTTGTACTAGAAACAGCGGCAAGCTGCTTCATGTTGTCTGCAGTTCTGCTGCTACAAGAGAATTTATGAAAGGGAAAAGGAAACTCTTAAAGAAACTAAATCCAAAACATTGATATATGGGAATTAAATAATCTTTCTGGGCGTCTGCTCAGATCAGAATGGGGAACAAGATTGGTCCCCTGAGCAAGGTGAATCCAGTACACATGCTACCTGAATCAAACATGTATGCTGAGTGTTTCAATCTTCTTCTTTCATGAATGTTGCACTTAATATACCCGATATTTCGGGAAACGTCACGAACCTGGTCGGATACATTCGCGACTCGGCTGATGTTTTACACAAAGCCATGAAAGGGGCAGATTCATGGCGGTCACTCGTCTCGGTTGGTTGGGATCAATCGATGGTAAAATTGTATCATGAGTAACGGCTTTTCTGTTTAAACTGTTGGTAATTTTTGTATTTCTGTCTTGTTTTAAAGCTTGTTTCAATAGACTAATGAGTCCTAAAGCAAGGATCTCTGGTTTAACTGTAGCCACACAAGAACCATTGTTTGTTTAAAACAAAGTTTTGCTTCCTGAAACAGATGAGTATTTTACCAATATTTAGAGAACTTGGTTCAAATGGGCGGAAGAGTTGTAGACCTACTGCAAGGATCTCTGTTTACACTGTAACACTGTAGCCATACAAGAATCATTGTTTGCTTAAAAGTTTTGCTGCTTAAAATAGATTAGTAATGAGCCAATATATAGTGAGTTCGGTTCAAAAGGGAGGAAATGTTGCAAATTGTAATCTGTAGAATGTAACCCATTGCACGTATAAGTGATCAGGATCAGCTCAAAGAAGGACAGCCAACACTAAAGTATCGAAACTGCCACTCGCCTCATCGTTTAACGATTAAAAACCACAAAACGGCTGAATAACAAATCCTAAAAGGACAACAAGAAGTAGGAAGTGAAACTGTACAAAAGGTACTCGGCAAACACCGAAAACTCCAGATGAGACTTCAGGGAATTAGTGGCGGAGAATAACTTCATCACCAAGAAGAAGAGAAAGACAACCTACAGTCTAACCTGATCAGTTATTGTCGTGTGGGTATTGTATGATCTCTTACATTCCTTATTATCTAACTCTCTCTTGAAATGAATTGATGCAATGAAAACTTGCTTATGTTTGTATAAAAGTACATTCACAAGACAGTAGATGTTCTGTTTGTGCAACATTGCGCTGTGTGTGTGTCTGCATATGCTGATGTGTGTCTGTGTGCGGGTGTATGTGCGGGTATATGTCCGTGCTGTGTCTATGTGTGTATGCGCGCGTGTGTGTATACGTGCATATGTGTACGCATGCGTATGTGTGCTCTGTGTGTGAGTATCTGTGTGTGTCAATCAGATACAAAGCCAGTTGATCATGGTGATGGGTTTATGTGTGTGTGTGTGTGTGTGTCACTGTGTGTGGGTGTGTTTGCGCGAGTATGTGTTTTTATTTATGTGTTTGTGTGTTTATTTATGTGAGTGTGTGTTTCAATGTCAGACGCATACCCAGCCGATCACGGTTATGGGTTTCCGTGTGAGTATGTGTGTGTTTATGTGAGTGTGTGTGTTTCAGTGTCAGTCACACACCCGGCTGATCACGGTCACAGGTTTCCGTGCGTGTGTGTGTGTGTGTGTGTGTGTGTGTGTGTGCGTGTGCGTCAGTCAGATAGACAACCTGCGTGTATACATTTGGTCGAGTGTTACACCAGGTCTCCTCCCACTTGACATGTCGTACATATCATACTACACACAAGCCCACATGTTACCCAGCAGTTTATTGGTTCACTGTTGCAGCGTCGGCCCTGGCACAGAGCCCAGAATTAAACCACTGGTTTGAAGCACAATTGCAGGGCTGATATTTATATTGCAGGGGTGGGTGGATGGGGGGAGGGCTATGCTTATAGGGGTGCATGTTGGGGGGGTACAGGCGTGTGTGTTGGGGCACAGCGAGCAGGCGGAGAATTGTGTTGGGTGGGGGGAGGCGAGGGGTTTCATGTGTTTGGGATAGAGTTGGTTGGGGTGGTTAGTGATTGATTGATTGATTGATTGATTGATGGAGGGAGGGAGGGTTCGAGCGAGCTGGAAGAAAGTCAAAAGTGAAGGTGAGTGTTGGGGTGAGGTTGGATGACAATGGTGTGTGTGAGATGGTCAAACCAGGATCTGTTGCTTCTCTCGCTCCCTCCACTCCTTCTCCTCCTCTCTCCTCTCTCGCTCTGCCTGCCCCCTTCTCTGTAGATGTACAATAGCTTCCCCACCATCATGGGGTGGATGCCAGGGCTTCACAACAAAATGTTCCGTAACATGGAGTATCTGCTCAGCTTCCTAAAGGCCAGGAAGGTTAGCCACAAGGAGAACTTTCAGAGGGAAGATTTTCTCTGATGATTTGCTCCGCATGATAGAACATGACGCACACACACAGATATACAGACGCACACAAACAGATATAGAGACATACACACATTGACAGACACAGACACACATACCACAAAAACAACTTAGATTTATATAGCGCCTTCCATGTCGGATGGCGTCTCAGAGCGCTTCTCAATGATGGATCCCGGGCCTGAGCCAGGGTGAGGGGGAAGAAGGAAACCAAAAGCGCGGTCGAAAAGCAAGGTCTTGAGCCGAGACCTGAAAATTGAAAGAGAGGGGGAGAGGCCAAGGGAGTGAGACAGAGTTCCAGAGCCTCGGGGCACAGTGGCTGAAGGCACAGCTGCCAATGGTGGAACAATGGATTCGGTGGACAAGGCGGAGGCCAGACCCAGTTTATCAAAGGCAATGACAGTATAGCGAAGGCTAACCAATAAGCCACAGTAAGGAGCTCCTCTGGCTTAGTAGTTAGAGCACTTGTCTTGCAAGCTGGGAGACCAAGCTGGGGAGACCTGTGTTCGAATCCGTCAAGTCAGGGCGAAACCTTGGGCAAGTTTCCTTACTCCTCACACCTAATAATAATCCATCCAAAAAACCACAATAACAAAATTTATCATTTCATTCCACGACTGTTGGTGGGACACTGCTGTGCGCAATTGGCTGCCGTGATTCGCCCACAGATATACAGTCAATTCACTTTACAATTTATTCTGTGAAGCGCTTTGGGACATCTATAAGATGTGAAATGAGCTATATCAAATGCAAGGATTATTCTTAATATGATGTGTACTGGTGTGAGGAGAGAGGAAGGTTGGGGAGGTAGTGGTTGTAGAGGATTGGAGGGATTTGAAAACAAGAGTGAGATTCTTGAAAACGATCCTTTCCGGGACAGGGAGGGAAACCATCCTTTCCAGCAAGGAATGCGGGAATAGCAGAGTGAAATTTGGTGTGAGTGAGAATCAGGGCAGCAGAGTTCTGAAGTGGAGGGATTGTAGGATAGAGATCCACAATGTGGGGGTAGAGATGCTGAATGCTGGAGGGCTAAGGGTAGTGTAGCAAATGGTTGGGACCTGAAGCATGATGGTGTACAGGAGCAGGATCGGACAGATTGTTTTGGGGCTTTGAGATAAAAGAGGTAAGGAGCAGCAAGTCCATCGAGAGCTTTGAAGCTTGGAACCAGGTTGTGAACAAGAGACAGTGAAGACGGAAAAGAATGTGAATGATTGGTTGCTGGAGCTTGGGCCCGGATGGGATATGAGCTGGAGAGTAATGAATAATCTGCAGTTTCTGGAGGGAGAGTTGGGAAGTGAAGCCAGCCAGCAGCATGTTGTCCCAGTCATACATGTCTTCTGTATGGTGTTTGTGGAAAACATCTGTTTTCTGGCACATTTCGCCCGAAACTACACCATTACCACGCTTCACAGTATATCCTTGACATGTCTTGCCAATGTGATCGGTGGTGTATCAAATTATTAGTATTATTAATACCTGATTGGATATGTGAGTGAATTCATACTTCCCCAGTGAATCCTTCACCCCTAGTTTGCCAAGAGAAAGAAAAGGATTGCTATTCAGATTGGGACAAAATGGTCAGGTGGTCAGGCGGTCTCCTCACCCAGCAGACAGTGACAATACTTTGGGCAATGTATTTTTCATTGACTTTTCCCTGATTCTGACCCAGGCTGTAACAAGTGTCATTCAACGGATCACTGGCCTTGGACATTCCCAGACTGACGGGCTGTGTACAGGGGCACTGAGAGTATGAGATCTCATGAACTTTACCTGGATGTTGTGGGTGTGAATATTGACATATAGATGGGAGACTGTGCTCACTCTGCCCCCACCCCTTGTTGTGTGTGAGAGGAGCCTCTCAGATCAGGGGGACATCTCCACACTCCCCGGCCACTGGCCTGGGCGCCCACAGTCAGGGGCTGAATAACCACAATTTGAATTTGCCGCCTTGTGTTTGTCCCAGAATGTGTGTCAGGCCCAGGACGTCCTGTGACTGGTCTGCCAATAACCTCTCATTGCTTCTCCCCTCCCCTGAGCCCCGCCCACACACTCACCTCAGGTCCAATTTTCTCCTCCGCCATTGTACTGGCTCCGTCCTCCAGGTTTCTAAGGCTGAAGAATAATTAATAATAATAATAATTGCATTTGATGTAGGTAGTGTTTTTCACATTTTATCAACGCCTCAAAACGCTTCACAAAATATACTATCAAGCGAATTGCACACATCAGTGTCCCACGAACAGTTGTGGATTGAAAATGATCATTTTTTATTATTGTAGTGTTATTTTGGATTCATTATTATTAGTTTTGTGTTTGTGTGGAGTAAGGAAACTTGCCGAAGGTTTGGCCCTCATTTGCGGGATTCGAATAAAGGTCTATCGCTTGTAAGCCAAGTGCTGTAACCGCTGAGCTGTAGTGATCAATAATCCCTCCAAAAAACCACAATAATAAAATTGGTCACTTCAATCCATGACTGTGTGTGGGACACTGCTGTGCGCAATTGGCAGCCGCGATCTGCCTACAAACATATATAGTCATCTCACTTTACAGTATATTCCGTGAAGCGCTTTGAGACGTTGATAAGATGTGGAAAGCGCTACATCAAATGCAAGGATTATTATTATTATTATTATATTATAATAATGATCATCCTTCCTGCATCCTGTTTCTTCCATTCTGGATGTTGTACAGATTCACTGCTGTCACCAGCTGATCCCAGCCTCTCTTCAGCCCCAACAGACAAACAGACAATCAATCAATCAATCAATCAATCAAAACTTGCATAATGCCTTTATATAATGACTTTCACGTTGAGAGAACGACCTTCCCTTCACCACATAACACCCCCCCCTCCCCCCCCCCCCCCCCCCCCACGCTGACTCTCTGTGACAAGCTCTCACCTCTCCAAGTGACCCATCATTCTCTCTGTGATACCGGATCCCAGTGTGTGTGTAGCCAATGCTATTGAGCTGTGGGGGCTGGGGGTCCTGTCGCTCCCTCTCTCCCGTCTTAACTAACGTGGAAACAGACAATGTTTGTCCACAAACCCATCGCCGGGTCTGACATCACAATCCCCCCTGTGATGGCCTGGAGTGTCAGACTGGAGACATCATAAGTCACTCTCTCTGTCTCCTGTCAATCACTGGTTACCTATGAGACGGGCGTGTGTGTGTGTGTGTGTGTGTCTCTCTCTCTCTCCTGTCAATCACTCGTTGCCTAGGAGACGGGGGTGTCTCTCTTTGTGTCCCTCTCCTGTCAATCACTGGTTACCTGGGAGACAGTGACGCGAGGGTAATGCGTCATCAAGTCACGTGCTGAATGTCCATAATGGCGGCGGCGGAGACAGAGGAGAAGGTGCGCGGTGTCGAGCCTGAGATACAGGGACAGAGGCGGTCAGGGGGAGAGAGAGCGGGTGAGTCTGTCTGTGTGTGACAGTATTTGTGTATGTGTGTGTGTGTGGGAGAGTTTCTCTGTGAGTGTGAGGGAGTCCGTGTGTGTGTGAGAGTCTATGTGTGTGTGTATCTGTGAGAGAGTCTCTGTGTGTGTGTGAGAGAGTCTGTGTGTCTGTGTATCTGTGAGAGAGTCTCTGTGTGTGTGTGAGAGAGTCTGTGTGTCTGTGAGAGAGTGTGTGTGAGAGAGAGTGTGTGTGTGTGTGAGAGAGAGAGACTCTGTGTGTATGTGTGTGAGAGAGTCTGTGTGTCTGTGAGAGAGTGTGTGTGAGAGAGTCTGTGTGTGTGAGAGAGAGTGTGTGTGTGTGTGTGAGAGAGAGACTCTGTGTGTATGTGTGTGAGAGAGTCTGTGTGTCTGTGAGAGAGTGTGTGTGAGAGAGTCTGTGTGTGTGAGAGAGAGTGTGTGTGTGTGTGAGAGAGAGTCTCTGTGTGTGTGTGAGAGTCTGTGTGTCTGTGAGAGAGTGTGTGTGAGAGAGTCTGTGTGTGTGAGAGAGAGTGTGTGTGTGTGAGAGAGAGAGACTCTGTGTGTATGTGTGTGAGAGAGTCTGTGTGTCTGTGAGAGAGTGTGTGTGAGAGAGTCTGTGTGTGTGAGAGAGAGTGTGTGTGTGTGTGAGAGAGAGAGACTCTGTGTGTATGTGTGTGAGAGAGTCTGTGTGTCTGTGAGAGAGTGTGTGTGAGAGAGTCTGTGTGTGTGAGAGAGAGTGTGTGTGTGTGAGAGAGAGTCTCTGTGTGTGTGTGTGTGAGAGTGTGTGTGTGTGTGAGAGAGTCTCTCTGTGTGTGTGAGAGAGTCTGTGTGTCTGTGAGAGAGTGTGTGTGAGAGAGTCTGTGTGTGAGAGAGTGTGTGTGTGTGTGTGAGAGAGAGTCTCTGTGTGTGTGTGTGAGAGAGAGTCTCTGTGTGTGTGTGAGAGAAAGTCTCTGTGTGTGTGTGTGAGAGAGTCTGTGTGTGTGTGTGTGTGTGTGAGGGTCTCTGTGTGTGTGTGTGAGAGAGTCTCTGTGTGTGTGTGTGTGAGAGAGAGTCTCTGTGTGTGTGTGAGAGAGAGTCTCTGTGTGTGTGTGAGGGTCTCTGTGTGTGTGTGTGAGAGACAGTCTCTGTGTGTGTGAGAGATAGTCTCTGTGTGTGTGTGAGAGAGTCTCTGTGTGTGTGTGTGTGTGAGAGAGAGTATGTGTGTGTGTGAGAGAGTCTCTGTGTGTGTGTGTGTGAGAGAGTGTGTGTGTGAGAGAGTCTCTGTGTGTGTGTGAGAGTCTCTGTGTGTGTGTGAGAGAGAGTCTCTGTGTGTGTGTGAGAGAGTCTCTCTGTGTGTGTGAGAGTCTCTGTGTGCGTGAGAGAGTCTCTCTGTGTGTGTGTGTGGGAGAGAGAGTCTCTGTGTGTGAGAGAGACAGCGTCTTTGTGTGTGTGGTTGTGTATCCCTGACCCCCCTCTTGTCTCCCCCCAAATGAGATCCTGGTGTGAGGGAGAGAGACTGAGAGTCTGAACAAGTGTGAGACTAAGCAAGCGTGAGAGAGATGGAGAGAGAGGGTGTGAGAGAGAGACTGAGCACCTTTGAGAGAGGGAGAGAGAATGTGAGAGAGGCAGAGAGAGTGTGAGAGACTGAGAGAGACTGAGAGAGAGAGACTGAGCAACTGTGAGAGAGGGAGAGAGAATGTGAGAGAGGCAGAGAGAGTGTGAGAGACTGAGAGAGACTGAGAGAGAGAGACTGAGCAACTGTGAGAGAGGGAGAGAGAATGTGAGAGAGGCAGAGAGAGAGAGAGAGACTGAGCGAGTGTGAGGGACTGAGAGAGTGTGTGAGAGACTGGGAGCGACAGAGTAAGAGAGGTTGAGGGGGCAGGAGCTAGGGGGCAGCGAAGGGGCTACAGGAACTGTTCTGAGCTCGACTGGTAACCAAACATTACTGGTGAGAGAGACACAGAGAGAGAGAGAGAGTGTGTGAGTGACAGAGAGAGAGGGAGAGAAAGACTGAGTGTGTGATAGACTGAGTGACTGTGAGCCGGGGAGAGAGACTGAAGAGTCTGAGCAAGTGTGAGAGAGACTGAGCAAGCGAGTGTGAGAGACAGTGAGCAAGTGAGCATGAGAGACTGAGAGAGAGAGACTGAGCTAGTGTGAGGGACTGAGAGAGTGTGTGAGAGACAGGGAGAGACAGAATGTGAGAGGGTGTGATGGTGCAGGAGCCAGGGGGCAGCGAAGGGGCTACAGGAACTGTTCTGAGCTCGTCCAGTCACCAAAAGCGACTGGTGAGAGACTGAGTGAGAGAGAGAGAGAGACTGAGCGAGTGTGAGAGACACTGAGCGAGGGGCTGAGAGACCGAGAGAGAGAGATGGGGGGGGGGTGAGAGAGACTGAGTGAGTGTGTGTGAGACTGTGAGAGAGGGAGAGAGAGACTGAGTGAGTCTCCACTCCTCTGCACCCCCCTGCCTCTCTGACCTCCTGTATCGCCAAAACAGCAACCGTGGCCTTTACTCCGGTTCTGGTCTCGTTGTCCCCGAATCCTCTGCTCCACCATCGGCGGCCGTGCCTTCAGCCACTACGCTCTGGAGCTCCCTTCCTCACTCCCTTCACCTCGTTCCGTCTCTTCCTAGTTCCACGTCTCGGCTAAAGACCTTTCTGTTCAACCCCTTCGGTCCCCTTTCTCCCCCTCCCCCTGGCTCAGGCCCAGGATCTGTGGTTGTGAAGCATCTGAGACGCTGTCTGGCTTGGAGGGCGCGATATACATCAAAGTTTTTGTTGTTTCTACAGCCTGTGATACACACACACAGAGTGAGAGAATGTGTATGAGGGAGACCGACAATCTGAGATACACTCACAGAGAGAGAGACCTCCACATCATGAGAAATGCAGAGAGAGAGAAGGTACGAGAGAGAACTGTCTACAGCCTGTGATACACTCACAGAGAGAGAAATATGAAAGAGAAAAACCTGTGATATACTCACACAGAGAGAGAGGTGAGAGAGACCTGTCTACAGCCTGTGATACACTCACACAGAGAGGGACACCCATACACATTCACAGGCCTTACACACAGAGTGTTGTGGGGGAGACACATGCATATAGAGAGAGAGAAGTAGGGAGGCACACATATACACTCGTAGGCCTCAAGTACAAAGAGAGTCACACACACACATGCACACACACAGGTCTGTGCACACACAGAGAGAGACACATACACACATACAGAGAGAGACACACATACACTCACAGGCCTCTGGTCTGACTCTATCTTTCACACACACAGGCCTCAGTCTCTTTTCATCAGAAATCACAGACTCACACATAGTCTGTCTGTGTCTCTCACACATTCACTGAGAGAAAGAGAGACAGAGAAAGAGAAAAAACATACACACTGAGACAATGTGAGATAAACACGTATAGAGACACTGAGATATATACACCATCTCTCTCTGACCACACACAGATGACACACAAGCATGTGTGTGTCATCTGAAATGACACACACATGCAGACATACACACACACATATTTGACACTCACACATATACACTGGCCTCTATGTGACATACATGCAGAATGAGTTACACTGAGAGAGAGAGACACACACACACAGTGAGACACATACGTCCATACACAGAAACGCGTTGTAACCCTTCCCTCTGCCTCAATGTGTCTATGTATTTCTGAGACACTAACATACACACACACAGAGAAACACTGACATCCTCTCTTTAGACTGAGAGACACTCACACAGGCCTCTGTGTCTGACTGTGTATCTCTGGAACACACAAACACACTGAGAGAGACATACACACACTGGCCTCTGTGTTTGTCTCTCACATACAGGCCTCTGTCTCTGGGCATCAGAAATCACAGATTGCACTGGACATGCACTGATTCTCAAACACACACACACAGAAACACTGTAACCCCCTCTCTCTGTGTTTCACTGTGTCTGATAATAATAAACCTTGCATTTGATATCATGTCTTGTCACGTCTTTGAGATATCTCAAAGCGCTTCACAGGGTACACCTCAGGTAAAGTGACTGTACGCTTTGTGAGGAAAAAATGGCAGCCAATGTGTCTTTTCTGTGTGGGGTGTGTGTGTGTGTATGTGAGAGTGAGTGTGTATATATGAGAGTGTGTGTATGTGAGTAAGTGACTGTTTGTGAGTGACTGACTATGTATGCGAGTGAGTGACTTTGTGAGTGACTGACTATGTGTGTGAGTGAGTGACTATGTGATTGAGTTGACTGTGTGTGGGTGTGCAGTTAGCTAGTGAGAGGACCTTGGTTAGATTCCCAGCTGGTTCAACGTAAATGTTGGGCAATTTTTCTGACTTCACGCATCTCTTGTTTCCCAGCATTAACACTACTAGTAATAGTAGTAGCGCTTTTTATGCACTAATTATGCGTTTAATCATGGCCTCTAGATGTCTCACAGGGCTTTGCAGAAAATAGTGTAATGTGAAGTGACTGTATATTTGTGGATGAAACGTGGCCGCCAAATGAGCACAGCTATGTCCCACACATGGTTGTGGATTGACATGACAAATTATACAGTTTACTTTTGAGGGATTATTATCAGACGTGTGTGTGGAGTAAGGAAACGTGTGCAAGGCTTCACTCTGAGCTACAGTACTGCAGTAAGTAGGCACATGCTTGTGGGCTATGTCTCTGATTTCTGATGACCAGAAACAGAGGCCTATATGTGTGTCTCACACTGTGTCTGTGAGTGTGTATCATGCTGTAAAGACTCTCTCTATGTTTGTGACCCTCAGGAATAAAAAGAGACACAAAGAGACGGAGAAAGAGAGAGAATTCTACGAGATGGAGAAACAGAGAGACAGAGAGGGAGAGAGGTGAGATAGAGAACTCTCCACAGCCTGTGATACACTCACACAGAGATACATACACACAGGCCTATATCTCACTGAGACAAACACAGTGAGACAACCCATACACTTACAGGCCTCTTAGCACACACACTGACAACCACCCACACATAATCTACCCACCCACATCCCCCAAACCCCCCACCCACCCACAAAAACAGCCCCCCACACACAAAGCCACACAGCGTCCCCACACACAGCCCCCCCACCCACACATAAGCTCACAGTGCCCCCCACACAAACACCGCCCCCTCCACATACTGCCCCCACACACACGACCCCCCCCACACACACGTAGTCTCCCGCACACACAAAAGACGTGCCCTTATACACAGCCACCCTCTCCCACACACAAACAGACCTACACACACCCACGGCCAAACAGACCCCCCCAAACACAACCCTCACCCACACAGCCCCACCCCACACACACAGCCCCCCTGAGACACAGCCCTCACACACACAGCTCCCCCATTCACACACGCCCCACACACACAGCCGCCCACTCCACACACACAGTCCTCCCACCACACAGAACCCCCTTCCACACGCACACAAGCACACAGCCCCCACGCACACCCAGCCACTACATTCTCCCTCCATGAAAGGTGCTCTATCAATGTAATATTCTTGTTGCTATTGTACTACTCCTGCCCTCTCACTCACTCTATTTACCCCACCCTCCCACATGTGCTATTTCTCCCTCCCTCCCGCCCTCCCTCTGTAAAGGTTGATTTAAATTTGTGACTCTGCGGTGAAGTAAGGACTGACACAAACGTTGTACAATTAGATGCATGTTTGTTAATTCAGGTTAGTAATAGTTATAAGAAATTAAAAATCATTCAACACAACAATGCGAAGATTCATTTGGTTAGTCGTAAATTCACTAGGTTAGTTCCTGGGATGAGGGGCCTAACCTTTGAGGATACGTTGAATAAACTAGAGCTGTATTCTCTAGAGTCCTGAAGAAATAGGGGGGATCTTATTGAACATTTCTTCACACAGAGGCTAGTGAATTTATGGAATTTACGACCCCAGAAGGCTGTAGATGCTCAGTCCTTGAACAGTTTCAAGACTGAGACTGATAGATTTTTTTTTCAATTGTGGGATTAGGGGATATGGGGATAGGGCAGGTATTCAGAGTTAGGAGAAGATCGCTGATATAAACTGAAAACACTTTGTTGTTTATACACAATCCCTTGTCTCCTCTACCAAGCTCCTCACAACCAAGCCCTATCAGATGCAATTGGTTACATATGTCTGAAATCCCTAACATAATTTGAGCTATTAATTAACACATTAATTACAGAATCGTACAGAGTATGTCTCCCTCTCTTAGTCTGTATTTTACAGTATAGTGACTGTGTGTTTATCTCTCACAGTCTCCCCCTCTCTCTCAGTCTATATTGTATAGTATAGTTACTGGTTTCTGTGTTGAATGTAGTTTCACAACCTCCTGGTTTCAAGACTGAAAATGATAATAATGTGGATTAACTGCCGGCAGCTTCTCTCTGTCCTCACCTTAATTTCTGTACAAAATACTGACTGTGTGTGTGTGTCACTGTGTGTGTGTGTATGTCTCTGTGTCACTATTTGTGTGTGTGTGTCTTTGTGAAGGGGGGACCCTTCACAACCTACAGATTATTCAGAATTCTGTTGCTCGTGTACTCTCTCTCCCGCTCTTGACCCGTGATCGAATCCAGGCAATTCAGCCTGAAACCTTGGGCAAGTTTCCTTACTACATAGAAACACACACAGAGACACACACAGCTAATAATAGTCCCTCATTTTAAAAAAAAATGGTCGCTTCAATCTACGACTGTTTGTGAGGGACTCTGCTGTGCGCAATTGGCTGTCGCATTTCACCCGCAGATATACAGTCACTTCACTTTACAGTATATTCTGTGAAGCTCTTTGAGATACGATGTGAAATGCTCTCTATCAAATGCAAGAATTATTATTATTATTGTGTGACATGGTGTGTGGTCTGCGACTGTTTGTGTGTGAGAAAGAGACACGGAGAGCGAGAGAGACTGAATTAGAGAGCGAGAGTGTGTGTGGAGTTTAGTGAGAGTCTAGATCTTGAAATGGATGTGGAAATGACAAATATTTGACCTGTTTTATAGATAGTTCACCTCCCAAACCACTGGCCATTATTGTTAGTGTCTTGGTAGCAGTTATTATCGTGACTGGGATTATAGTTTTCATTATCCACAAAACCAAAAAGGGGAATGGAGCAGGTCAGTGACTGTTTATTTATTATTTAATAATCTGATCATATTTGGGGGTGTCTCTGGGCGTTTGACTCAAAAACACAGTGACTACTTTACTGTGTCCTGCAAGCGACTGAGAGAGAGAAGAACTGAGAGACAGTCAATGAATCCGAAAAAAATGAGAGAAACAGAGACTGAGACAGAAACAGGGACAGAAAGAGATAGAGGAGGTCGCGTTGATGGATATACGGCGATGTGTGTGTCTCTCCCTCTCTCAGTCTCTCTCTCACATTCTCTCTCTCTTTCTTACTCTCTCTCTCTCAGTCTCTCTTTCTCTCTGTCTGGATCTTTCTCAGTCTCTATCTCTCGCTCTCTCGCTCACTCTCAATCTGTATTGTCAAGTGTAGTGACTGTGTATTGTGTGTTTCTGTGTGTCAGTCCCTGGCTGATTTCTCTCTCTCGCTCATTCTCTCTGAAAAATACACAGCTCCGCCACCAGACTATTGTAAAATCACCTTGGTCGTCTTTGACCAATATTAAGTAAGAGATGGACAGAGACTTGGGGGAGTCAGAGGTTTACATTCACAGTGTAGAGGGAGCTTTACTGTGTCTCCTTCCCTGATCTGGGAGTGTGGACATTCGCACAGTGTAGAGGGAGCTTTACTGTATCTCTAATCCTGACCTGGAAGTGTGGATAGACAGATGCACAGAGGAGAGGGAGCTTTACTATGTCTCTAACCCTGACTTGGGAGTATGGACAGAAGTACGCATAGTGTAGCAGCAGCCTTGTTCTGTCTCTATCCCTGACTTCTATAATTCTGTACACTTTGCGTCTATCTGTCCCTGACAGACAGTCGCACAGTGTGTAGAATCATAGAAGTTTATAGCACAAAAGGTCTATGTCGGCTCTTTGAAAAGAGCAACTCAATCCCACTGCCCCGCAGTGTTCTCCCTAAATAAAGATCTAATTATGTTTTAAAAGCTGTTATCGAATCAGGGAGTGTGAGTAATAGAAAGCATAGATGGAGCGTTACTCCAACTTGATGCAATAATAATTCACTCTCTTCACAGAATGCAGAATAATCCATTTATACGGTACACACTTCTCTTTATTCTCTCTCGCTTATACTTGCCGTCTCGCTCTGATCGTTCTGACCTGAGAGAAAAGTGAACATAAGAATGTGTGTGAGGGCGTGTGAAGTGGTCAGAGAGTGAGAGACAGTGAGATAGCATGTGAGAGAGTGTGTGAGTGTATGTCAGAGACAGTGCATGAGAGTGTGTGAGTCAGTGGTGAGACAGTGAGACACAGAGAGCAACCATGTATGTAAATCTATGAGAGTGTGTGAGGGAGTGTAGGATTGTGTCTCTGTCTATCTGCGTGTGTGAACAGTGAATCTCTCCCACATTCTCTCTCCCTCATTCACTCCCCTCTCTCTACCACACACTCACACTGAGTGAGAGAGCAACTGAGAGAGACAGGAAGAATGAAAGTATGAGAGACGGAGAGAAAGAATGTGTGAGAGAATGTATGAGTGAGATAGAGTGTGTGAGTGAGTAAGAGAGAGTGAGTGAAAGATTGAGAGAGAGTGTGTGTGAGTGAGAGAGTGGGAGAGAGAGTGTGTGTAATTGAGAAACAGAGAGATTTATGTCTGAAAGATACACGGCCAATAAGACAGTATTTTTTGCAAGAGACAGAGTGTGCAAGAGAAAGATAAAAATAAAACAATAACCCTGGCATTTGATATAGTGCCTTATCCCATCGTTCAGATGTCTCAAAGCGCTTCACATTATATACTGTAAAATGTATTGACTGGCTTGTGGTGAAATATATTTTACTTTTATATATAATTTACAATAAAATGTTGTATCATATAATAAGTCTCTATCCATTGCATTCTTACACACACTCCATTCCCTGACTATATACACACACGCACTGATATACACACACATAAATAAACACACTCTGATACACACATAGACACTGAATAATGCTGAAGGACAGACAACAACAACAACAACAGCATTACACATGTACAGACAGAGCCTTCCACATCAGGAGGACGTCCGAAGGCGCTGGACAATCATTGTTTTAGCTGAGGACAGGGACGAGGTTGGTGGAGGGAAAGGGAGGGATTTGGGGTGACTGGTCGGTCTTTCTAAAAGGAGGGTCTTGAGAAAGTACTTCAATGAGGCCAGGGAGGGGGCGAGGCGGAGGGACTGCGGCTTGGAATTACAGAGGTTGGGGGCAAAGTGGCTGAATGTTCGCCCGCCAATGGTGGAGTGGGTGGGGCTGAGGACATGGAGCAAGCCAGAGAGATGGGGCGCGCAGGTTGGTAATGGGTCAGAAGTTCATGGATGTAGTCTGAGGGGAGTTTGTGGAGGACTTAAAGGTGAGCACCATGATCTTGAATTGGATCCTCTGGATGATGTGAAGCCAATAGAGTCGAACGAGGGTGGGGGAGATGAAATCACTGAGTTTAGAAAGGTAGATGACACGAGCCACAGAGTACTGGATCATCTGCAGCATGTGGAGGGAGGAATTTGAAAGGATGTAATCAAGGAGTGTTCCAGTGGCCCTCCCTCTCTTCCTCTTCTGTTAAAACCAATCTATATTTCAATGAACTTTTCTTTCTCAGTTTGTGATGTGAGTAGTGTCTCCTCGAGGCTCCAAAATTATACATTTGGCAATGCAATTTGGAAATCGAGCCAGCCCTGTGTGACCATCCCTAATCAATTTACTGAGCCAGGAGGGTCCACAGTGTATCCTGGACCCTCACTCCTCATGACAGCACAACCCAGCCTGGATCATTGTCAGGACATGGAATGGCAGACCAGTCACTGGGGGCAGGGAATCCTCCACCTGAGCTCCAGATAAAACTGCACGCCAATTCACTATTGGGTAGAGTAGTCCTAGCTGGACAAGCACCGGAACCGCTTGTTGCACAGCGAAACCAATTACAAGCTCTGCAGCAAACTGTGAACAACAGTGTAAATATAAGTACAATAACTGCAAACAGTTGTGAATTGTGTGACCACATTGTTGTTTTTAAAAAAGGGATTATTAATCCTGGAAAGTAAATTTATTACTGCTTGGTCAACACAGGTGTTTGTGCAAATTAAGTAAACATGGCTAAGATTTTGGAGTCATGTAGCTCTGTGGTTAGAGCCCTCGCCTTACAAGCAATCACTTGTGTTTGAATCCAGGCTAGGTGAATCCTTGGGCAAGATTTCTTACTTCACATGCCTAATAATAATCCCTTAAATAGCACAATAATCAATGGATTATTTCAATCCTTGACTGTTTGTGCTAGAGTGCTGTAACCAATTGACTACTGGGTTTCATCCACAAACGTACAGTCAATTCACTTTACAGTATTCTGTGAAGTGCATTGAGACATCTAGAAGTCATGAAAAGTGCTCAATCAAATGCTACGATTATTATTATTATTATTATTATTATTATTTCACCCGGCCAAGCAATTGAGTCCATATCTTTTCGTGGCAAGCATTGTAAAGCCTACACTACAGGACTCCAGGGTCCTGAAGATTTGCCGTCTATAAAATATATTGTACCTGCCCTCATACAGATTTTTGAGCTGTGAGTACAGCTCGTATCTAGGAAATGTTAATGAATAACCACATTTGAAACAGCATAAATAACGTTAAAATATCTTAAAGTGCTCACAGGGAAGTATTGTTAAATGCTCATTTTTAGGAAACCGCAAAAACTATTTTGTGCACTGGAACGTATTTGTTAAAACACTGAAATAAACGTTAGATGTAATCACAAATCGACTTTGGTGACAAACCATATCTAACTGAGGAACATGAACTAGGCAGTTCCATAGTTCATGTTCTTGATTGCTGATACACAATTTATGAGTATTGTAGATGGGAAACGCTGACACAACTGGTGATATAACTGACCACACCTGGTTTCCAGTAAGTCATTAAACAGCTTGTCAAAGTGTTCAAGGATCAAAAAGTTACAATAAAATAATTATTAAATTTCATTGCTCGCCCGACCATGGTATCCAAATAACCTTTGACCAAGATTTAAGAGTATTGTCAGTAAACATAGAGTAAATTGTACAGCTTGCTGTCTCTTGAGATCTTGAACCAGGCAGATCCAGAATTGATCCAAAAGCCAACTCTATGCATGTAAGACCAATTTATGGATCATCACATCCCACTTTGATTTCAAATAACTTCCATGCCAGTTTTCCTTGCTCCAAAACCCATCAAATATGATTGATTCCAAACTTGGAATCAAGATTCTTTACTCCAACTGGCCTGACCATAGCCCACGAAAACAAAATAAAAACAATCAATGAATTGTTCAATCAATCCATGAATCCATGAATTTGTCTGTCCGCCAATCCGTCCCTCCGTCCGTCCGTCCTTCCATCCATCACTATGCAATTAATAAGTAAATGAATGAATGAATGAACGAATGAACGAATGAACGAATGAACGAATGAACGAATGAATGAATGAATGAATGAAATCAATCGATCAATCATTCAGTCAATGAACTAAACAAATAAACCATTAAAAAATTAAAATTTTTAAAAGTATCAATAGATAAAGAGTCCATGAATGAATAAATAGTTAAACAAATACGTGAGTGAGTGTGTCTGGGAGTACGTAAGAAAATAAATACATAACTACATACCCACATACATACATAAATCAATAGATCATATACAGTCAGTTCACTTTGCGGTATATTCTGGGAAACCTTATGAAACTTCAGGAAAACGTAAAAAGCAATATAGCAAATGCTAGGATTATTATTTCGTACTTAACTGTTGGTTCATTGTTTCTGTGATCACAAGGGAGGGAAAGAAATACAAGTTAATAATTATTTAATTAGAACAGATATTGGAAAACATTTTACAATGAGTTGCTGGAAAACAGATGTGGTCGAGTATATCACCCCATCCCATCCCTTCACCTCCGCCCTACTCCCCGACCGGCCAGTGAGTGAAAGCACATTGACGGACAAATTGGTTGTGACATTTCATATAATGGGAGGAACGTGGACAGATTAAAATTGAGAAGACCAGAGTACAGGAGCAAAATGGCTGCAAGATCTACTGATCATGCGAAGAAAATTGGGATGCGGAGTTAGAGAAGACAACAAGTTGGTGGGGCTTCCAAAAACACAGCAGATAGAAGTGGAAGAGGCAGATATAATTTGTGGGTTCAGTGGGGATGATGGAGGGGGACGAGCTAACAATCTGCCAATTGAAGGATTAAACAGGGATTGCAAAGCACATACGATCATTTTACTATAATATCAATCTGGATCCCAGTGATTGCAGATGACACTAAGTTAGGGAGAATAATAAACAGTGAGGAGGATAGTAGCCATCTGCAAGAGGATATAGACAAATTGGTAAAGTGGGCAGACACATGGCAGATGAAGTTTAATGCAGAGAAGTGTGAGGTGATGCATTTTGGGAGAAGAAATGAAGGGAGGCAATATAGGCTAGATAGTACAATTTTAAATGGTGTAAAGGAACAGAGAGACCTGGGGATTTGTGTTAGTGACTCGTTGAAGGTGGCAGGACAGGTAGACAAGGCTGTTAAGAAGGCATATGGGATACTAGGCTTTATAAATAGGGGTATAGAGTACAGAAGTCAGGAAGTGCTGACTAATCTCTATAGGACTTTGGTGAGGCCTCAGCTGGAATACTGTGTTCAATTCTGGTCACCACACTACAGAAAGGATGTGAAGGCATTGGAAAGGGTACAACGAAGATTTACTAGGATGGTGCCAGGATTGAGGGACTTCAGCTATGAGGAGAGGCTAGATAGGCTAGGGTTATTCTCTCTGGAGCAGAGAAGATTGAGGGGAGACCTAATAGAGGTTTATACGATCATGAGGGGTTTCGACAGGGCAAATAGAGAAAAACTATTTCCACTCGTGGGTGAATCTGTGACTCGTGGTCTCAGATTTAAAATAGTTTCAAGGCGCAGTAGAGGGGAGCTGAGGAGAATTTTTTTCACTCAGCGAGTTGTTCGTATCTGGAATGCATTGCCTGAAAAGGTGGTGGAGGCTGATTCGATAACAACTTTTAAAAGGGAATTAGATCTTTATTTAGGGAGAATGGGTCTATTAGGCTATGGGGAGCGGGCAGGGCAGTGGGATTGAATCGCTCTTTTCAAAGAGCCGGCACAGACTAGATGGGCCGAATGGCCCTCCTTTTGTGCCGTAAAATTCTATGATTCTATGATTCTATGAATGGGGGAGGATGTGCTCTAACCAATGAGCGGTATAAATCCACAGATATTGTCGGGAGCGGAAAGCGATCTGTGCTGCGGATTTGTAAAGGGAAGATCTTGTAAAATGATTGAATAATCTGAATTTATAATCAGTTGAGTGAACACCTAGGACAATCCTGGTTAGGAAATGTCAACATGTTTAAGTGATGGAGCAGGAGTATTGCACTGCGACTATTCCTTGCTCCACACTCACGGGGTTTCTTTTCACCTCGCTGTCTCCAACCCAATATTGGGGCTGTTATACAACAACATCAGTTTGCATTTCTCTAGTGCCCTCAACGCCATACAGTGCTCCAGAGCGCTTCACAACTGCGGAGCTCGGTGTCAAGCCAGGGGGAGGGGAATGTGGCCATAATTGCGGTCGAACAGGAAAGTGTTCAGGCTTGACTTGAAAATGGAAAAGGAGGTGGCGAGGTGAAGGAGTTCCAAAGTTTTATCAATGAACTTTGCACCATTTCCACATCCAGTCCCGGCCATAATGCACAGTCCTAGCTTCCAAATGAAAGTGATATGGATCAGAGTGAATTGATCTTTGTCACAGGGTGGGACACACATAAAACGCACAATCACTGACACTGCAGCACTTTGGAGCAGAGCGACCTGAAGGTCACAATGGCTTCTCGTCTCCAGACTCGGGGTCTGACCGAGGAGCTACAATGTCCAATTTGCCTGGAGTTCTTCAATGACCCTGTGACCCTGGAGTGTGGCCATAACTTCTGCCGCTCCTGTATCACCAGGAGCTGGGATAAACAGGAAAGAATCTCCTGTGCTGTTTGTCAGCGGGTTTTTCCAGAGAGGAAACTTGGGATTAATTGGGCCCTGGTGAATCTAGCAGAGAAAGCTCAGAAACTCAGCCTGTCCGCGACAGATATGGAAACTAAGCGCAACTGTGAGAAACACCGGGAGGAACTGAAGCTTTTCTGTGAAACCGACAAGAAATTGTTGTGTGTGGTTTGCAGAGACTCGCGAGAACACAGATATCACAGCTTCCTGCCCATTGATGAAGCTGCTGAAACCTACAAGGTAACAATATCATCACCTGGGATTCGCTTTATTTCAATGCATATTCTCACCTTCAAACACTTTTTTGTTGTTTAATCCAGGACGCAGTGAGATCCTCTTTAGCTTCTCTCGCACAGAGGAAGGAAAAAGTTGCACAAACTGAAACCAAACAGAGAGAAAAGATTTCACAAGTTAAGGTAGGTTGTGTCGGCGCTCATGTCAGTACTATTAGTGTCTCGCTTTACTGTGTGTACACAGTTTGATGTCTCTCTTTACTGTGTGTACACCGTGCGATGTTTCCCTTTACTGTGTGCACACAGTGTGAGATCAAACCTCACAGTGTGTACACAGTGTGATGTCTGTTATGTTACAGGAACAGGTGAGCAGTCTGGAAACTCACGTCACGTCTGAATTTGCTAAAATGCACCAGAGCCTGACTGACAGAGAGCAGCTGGTGATGGGAGATCTCACTCAGCGAGAGAAGGAGATTTTACACCAAATGGAGACAAATCTGCGAGAGATTCAGGACAATTTAGATTCTGTTACACAAGAAATCTCCGAGTTACAGAAACTGATGGAAAGAGATCCACTGACCTTTCTGCAGGTAAAGAGATTAAATTATACTTGAGTTCAGCAACAGTTACACACAATTATAGTCTGACTGTTAGATGTGTCAGTAATTTATTTGTTATATTCTAGCGTGTTTGTCTCAGTAAGATGTGCTTGTAAGCAGTTCCCACTGCGTGCCTAGTCTATGAACATTTTACTGTTGATATGCGAACTTGATTACATTTGGAGACAGTATTGAGCAACTAGTCGCCAAAATAATTAAAATTGGTCATTTCAACACACGACTCTTTGTGGGGACGCTGCACTGTGCAACTGGTTGCTGTGTGTCGTCCACAAATATACAGTGAATTTACTTTACTTTACATTCTGTGAAGCACTTTGAGACACCTTCGAGAAGACGTAGAAAGCGCTATATCAAACGCAAGGATTATTATTATTATTGTTAATCCTAATGAAAGTAACCTTTTGATATGGAAATTTATTTTTGAATGCCTGAGTTTACAGTGTAATGTCTCAGTGTGACTCACTGTATCTGTGTTTGATTTCATTAGGATCAAATTGAACCCAAGAGAAGGTATGGAATGTTTACTTACTAAATATCCCAGAATATAACACTGAAGCTAAACACAATGCATAGCTTCACTTTGTATTGTGAATGTCTGTTATTTCAGGATCAGTAGCTTGGATTTTAAGCTGTCAGTGTGTGAGATTGATCTGCCTGAGAGAGCGATCAGAGACAGCATCGACCCAGGTAAATGTCTCTCAATTCTCAAATTGAACACCAAAGCCCCCAGCACACACTGCCCCCAACACACACAGCCCCCAGCATAGCACAGCTCACACACACAGCCCCCAGCACACACAGCCCGCAGCACACCCAGCATACCCCAGCACAGCCCCCATCACACAGAGTGTAGTTGAGGAAGAAAAGTGGGCCAAGGATGGATCCTTGGGTTCTACGCAGGTGACTGGGTGGAAAGGGCAGGGCAAATATTCAGCATTGATGTAGAGCTGGCGGTTGTGAGGTGGGACTCCAACCAAGCAAGTGTAGTCCCACTGAGGTGGATGATGGAAGACAAGCGGTGGAGAGGAATGTGATTGTCTGATCTACTTTTCAACCTGCAGTTGACACCCAACTCTACTTTTCCACCTCTCTGCCCCCATCGATTGGAAGCCTATCCCACAATCAGTTCACCTCACTCACTCAAACTGTGAGATGACACAGTTGTACAGGTTGCGGGTGGAGCCTGGTTCACGGGAAGCTGTGAGGTGGTGTTTCCAGTCTCCAGTGTCAATGGTATTTTGTTCCTCACAGTGTTTGACACTGATAAGTACATTGGATATGACATGTTTCCCCTTCCCAGCCCAACGCGAGAAAATTGATCAGTTGGAGAGATTGAGGGAGCAATCTCAGGTTCACCAACAGCTGGTTGAGGAGAAGCGACTGGGAGAGGAAAAGATCCATCAGCTGGAAGTGTCTGTGGAAGAAATGAGGCAGAAGTTAATGGAGGAGAAGGAAGCCATGGCTCGTAAAGTACAGGAGCAGCAAAGTTCACTGAGACAGGAGATCCAGGAAACGCCAGAAGGTATGACGTCCCTGATTAGCGTGAAGGCTGTTGTGGCTATGATGGTTGTAGGGGAGGTGAGTGCTGTTGAAAGATTTGGGTGAGTCTTGTGGCTCAGCGGTTTGAGCTCTCGTCTTACAAGCGAGAGATCTGGCTTCAATTCCAGACAGGGCAAAATCTTGGGAAAATTGATGACTAATTATTAATTAATTACTCCGCATACCAGATAATAATTTCAACAAAAAAAAACACTCATCCACGACTATTTGTAGGATATTGCTGTGCGAAATTTGCTGCCAAGTTGTCCTAACTTGTCTTAGCCATGACCACAAAGCTTGTGGGCTGAACCCATCCTGCTAATCACTCCTTCCTGGTCTCTGCGTGTGCATTTCCGCCCCCGAACCGAGCCTTGCTCTCAAATCTAACTGACTTTCCTCTTACCCCCCTCTATCCGCTTCTCTCACTCTGCCCTAATCTCCCACCATCCCCCACATTCTCTCTCTCCTGGACGCCATCAAGACTGCCCTCTGCTCCAGGCTGGGAATCCTACTTCGGGCCCCAGCTACTCCATTCACAGGCTGCAGGTCATCGAAAACTCTGCAGCCCATCTACTATCCTGCACCCGCCTCCGCGACCACATAACCCCCACCCTCGCCCGTCTCCACTGGCTCCCCATCCTCCAGAGGATCGAGTTCAAGATCCTCGTCCTCACCTTCAACGCCTTACACGGCCTTGCCCCGCCCTATTTAACCGATCTACTCTCCACCTATAAGCCCACCCGGACCCTCCGTTCAGCAGGACTTGGCCTGCTCCAAGCCCCCCGCCCGAACCACCCCACCATCGGAGGCCGGGCCTTCACTTTCTCCGCTCCCACCCTGTGGAATTCCATCCCCCAATCCCTCTGCCTTGTTTCTTCCCTTACCTCTTTCAAGGCCGGTTTGAAGACTTTCCTCTTCGACCATGCCTTTTGTTCTCCCCCGAATGTTTCGACCTCCCCTACGTGTTTCACACCTTCCCGAACACTCCCCTCCAAGCCCGTGTCACACGCCTCCTGTGCAGTGCCGTTGGACGTCCTCCCGACGTGAAAGGCGCTTTATAAGTTTAAATTGTTGTTGTTTTTGTAATCATGACTCCAGGCGCTGGGAGTCCCAGAGCAGCCCACCCCAGCTGCCCTAACATTCACACCCTCCACACAAACCGCCCGCTTAAGGCAATCATAACTCCCCCCTTCCTCACACGTAGCCTTCCCAACTCTCCATCTATTCTGTACACCCTCAAATCCTCTCCGCACCACTCCACACACCCTCACCCCCAAACAGCAAACCCACCCGCATTTCCCTTCAAAATGTCTTTCCAGCAAAACCCTCACTATCCACGATCTCACCCTGGATGATCGCATTGATATTCTTGGGCTTACACGGGGTTCACTGAATTCTCCCAGTGCATCCCGTGTGGTACCGTACCCCAGCGCTCGTTTAACTTCATCAAACAATTTTTCGTCTGTTTCGCGTTGATCAAACGATTCCCGACCTTTCTCTTTCAGAATTGATTCAGTCTCTGAGCAACAAACTTCCCCCGAATAGAATCAAAGCTGTGCAGACACTGGACTTTAGCGGAATCACATTGAACCCTCCGACCTGTGCTCTGCTGTGTAAGGTGTTACATCCCCGTGTCACCATAGAAGTGCTCAATCTCACCAACTGTAAGATCGGAGCTGAAGGGATCCAGTGCCTGGTGCCCGCACTGCACAAGTGCCGAGTTCTCTGGTTTGTTATTGTTGATGGTCACAGTCAGAAATCTGAGGGAGATAAGACAGTCAGTGTGGGGTGTGTGAGCTGCTGTGTCAAATGACTGGCTGGTGACTGGTCTCTTTGAGGGGGAAGATCCCCAAAGGTGCTGTCAAAGAGAAAGGTCTTTAGCTGAGACCGAAAACGGGGAGTGGAGGGGAGGAGGCGCGGGGAGTGAGGAAGTGATTTCCAGATGCCTAGATTTCTAGGAGAAAGCAATAGAATGACAGAGTGACTGGGTGTGAGCAAAAGGCAGAGAGACTGAGTGTGTGAAAGAAATGGAGTGACTGAGCGAGCCTGGATGAATGAGAGAGGGACTCAGAGAGACTGGGAGATACTGCAGAGAGCAAACGGGAGAGAGACTGTGAGAAACAGACAGAGTCGGCTGAAGGGAGAGACGGAATGAGTTAGTGAAAGGCAGAGAGGGAGAGAATGAGAGAGAGATTCTGGGAGTGACTGCGAGAGAGTGTGACAAATAAACACATTTAGCGGGAGAAGCAGAGAGAGTAAAATACATTGGGAGAGACTGGGGAAATTTGAGTGTGTGTGCATGTGTGTGAGAGACTCAGTATGATAGAAGGATATTGTGAGAGTCTGAGAGAAACTTAGAGAGAGAGTGTAAGACACATTGAGAGAGCGTGAAAGCATCTGGTCTACAGTGTGGGAATTAAAGAAAGAATAAGAGGGCTTCGATAGACACAACGAGCGCGTGTAAAGACTCAGAGAGAGACTAAGAATGAGAGAGAGTGAAAGCATCGGATAACACGAGAGAGACAGGTAGAGAGGGAGCGAATGGGAAAGAGAGAATGTGAGAGTGACAGAGAGTGTGTGACAAATAATCAGTTAAATAAAGGCTGAGCGAGTGAGAGACTTTGAGAGCGAAAGAGAGACTTTGAGAGAAAGATCAAGTGAGAGAGTGCCAGAGAGACTCGGTATGGAAAAGAGAGATGGTGAGAGTCTGCAAGAAACTGTGAGAGAGAGATACATTGAGAGCGGCAGAGAGAAAAGGAGCGTCTTAGGAAATGTGAGAAACGAAACAAGGGCAGAGATTAGTGAGAGTGAGAGATAGAGTGAGAGAAACGAAGCATCAGACAGATTGAGAAACAACTAAGCATCAGAGAGTGAGATTCTGGTAGCATGTGAGAGGCTGTCAGACACAGGCAGAGAGGGAGAAACAGAAACCCTGGTTGGGTGGGTGGGTGGGTGCACAGTTTGGAGAGGGACAGAAGGCACGGTCAAAGAGAAAGGTCTTGAGGCCGGCATTAAAGGAGGAAAGGGAGGAAACGAAGCGAGCGGATTGAGGAATAGAGCTCCACAGTGTGGGGGGCAGAAAGGCTGATGGTTGGCGTGGGGCAGGCCAGGGCCCGCTGAATGGAGGGGATGCGCAGGATGACAGAGAGAGAGCAGGTCGGAGAGCTAGGCGGGGGCAAGGCCGTGCAAGGCCTTGAAGGTGAGGACGAGGATCTTGAATGAGACAACCTTGCTCTTGTGAAAACAGGGTCAGATCCAATAAAACCAACACAGTCGGAAAAGGTTCAGCAGACTCAGATTATTGACAAGGTATCGCGAGGCGGTGTTCTGAATGAGCTGGATTAGATCAATGGTAGCGAAGGGGAGACGGGCGAGGAGGGCATTGGAATAGTCCGAGGGCATTGGAATAGGTGTCAAAGGCATGGACCAGGGTTTTGGCAGCTTTTGTGGTGAGATATTGGCGGAGAAGGACGATGCGTCGGAGTTGGAAAAAAGCTTTGCTAGTGAGGGACCGGACGTGGGGGAGGAAGGACAACTGGGACCAAGCTCCACTCCCCCATTACTACAGTTGTTGCCAGACTGCACTGGCTCCCTGTCTCGGAGAGGCTCACATTCAAGATCCTCATACTTGTATTTAAAACTCTCCACTCTCTGCAACCACTACATATAAGATGCCCCCAGAGCTTCACAGAATATACTGTAAAGCGAATTGACTGTATATTTGTTTATACCGTATTATTATTTGTTGGTGAAACCCAACAAGCAATTCCACACAGCAGCGTCCCCACAAACAGCCAACAGTGGGTTAAAATGACTAGTTTTTTGGGGCGAAGGATTATTATTAGCCATATGTGTGGAGTAAGGATTCGTGTTTCGCCCTGACCTGAATGGATGCGTACACAGGTCTCACGCTTGAAATGCGACTGCTCGAACCAGTGACCTACAGGATTCCAAACTGTGAGGAATAAAGACAGAGGTACAGACTTGGAGAGGGTAACTCAGCTGGGGAAAGAGAGAGAGAGGGTTGACAGACTGAGAGTGAATGATTGTGAAAGAGAGAGACAGTGAGAGACAGATATCTCTCTCTCTAACACTCTAATCCAGTCCCTGTAAAGCTCTGATACATGACCTGCTGTGACTATAATATAAATGTCAGTGTTTGTCTGAACCAACCAGGACTTAGTAACGATGTGTGTGTGTACGTTCAGGTGTCTGGCCCTGGCCCCAGCTCCTGTATATAGATGTCAATGTGTATTGTATTGTTACACTATATTCACTGTGTCTCTGTCTCTGTGTCCAGGCTGGAGGGCAATAATCTGGGAGATTCTGGAGTGAAGTCACTGTGTGAGGCTCTGAGGAACCCGGAGTGTAAAATACAGACACTGGTGTATGTAACAGACTGTGTGAGAATATAATATCCCGAGGATGAATCTCCCGATACACACCCTCCATTATTCCCACACTCCCTCCCTCACTTCCTCCATCATTCCCTCACCCCCTCCTTCTGCCTCCATAGCCCCCTTCTACCCTCCCTCCGTCACTCTCTCTCCCTCCCCCAGCTCCCTCAATACCGCAGCTCCCTCCCTCCTCTCCCTTTCCCCCTTCATCCCTCTCCAGCTCCCTCCCAGTCACTCTCTCTCCCACAGCTCACTCCGATTCTTTTCCTCTCTCACTCTCTCCCCCAGCTCGCTCTGTCTCTCCCTCCCCACCTCTCTCCCTCCCACAGCGCACATGCTCCCTCGCCCAGTTCTCTCCCTTTCTCCTTGCACCAACACCCATTCTCCCTCCCTCATTCTATCCCTCGCCTCATTCTCTCCCACTCCACTCTCCCTTCCTAGCTAACACTCTCCCTTTCCCTGCCACCCCTACACTGCTTACCTTAGCCATTCTTTTATGCCCCAACCTCCCTCCCTGTCATTCTCTCCCTCAATCTCTCTCTCTCTCCCTCCCATTCTCTCACATTCCCATTCTTTCCCTCGCTTCCGTAGCTGCCTTCCCCAACCACTCTCTCCCAACTCCCTCCATCCCCCAACAGCAAACTCCCTATCTCCCTCCCCAGCTCTCACTCTCTCTCTCCTTTCCTATCTACGCCCCTCACTCCCATTCACTCCCTTCCTCCCTCTACCTGCACTGCTGTCTCACTCCCACCCCTCAACTCCCTCCCTCGACCCAGCATCCTTCTTGTCTCAGTCCATCCCTCTCTGCCGCAGCTCCCTCCCTCCCCACCACCAAACCCGCCATCGTTCTCCTCTCATCCCCGCACTCCCCCCACCCCTCACCCACACCTACCCCACCCCCTCCCAACCACCTCCCACCACTCCCATCACAGTCTGATACACTGTCTGTCCAGCGCCTCGGGACGTCCTCCCCACATGTCATATTGTTGTTGTTGTTGATCCCTGTCATGTCTCTGTGTCTCTGATCTCCAGGCTGGACAGTAACAGTCTGACCGATGGCTGCACTGATGATCTGGTCTCCGCTCTCAGTACAAGCCGCTCACTGACGTGGCTGAGCCTGGTGTCTAACTCCTTCACAGACGCCTCTGTCCCCGCTCTCCTCCGCCTCACACTGACCTGCACCAGCCTGGAGAGGATC